>QEIL01000180.1:0-96950 GCA_003116535.1 Paecilomyces niveus | reverse complement strand
AATAGGTGGAGGAGGTAGCAAACATGGTCAGGACCTATCCTCAAGCATAAATATGGCGATAGATCTCGGTAGTTTTAGATATTAAGCAATCCAAAGGATTTACTCCTGAATGTCAGTTCTACAGTCATTCTTGCTTCCGTGCCCTAGGATTCGACAAAGCTCAATTATGTATATCCTGTAAAGTGCCATGGTTTAAATACGATGTTTTCACAGGAAATCTAAGTTTATAATTTACCCTACTCTCTGCGAAGCGCGATGTTTTTAGGATCAGAGCTATCATGAGAGATTGTCACGAGCTGTGATATATTACAATTTCCTCCCAACATATGATAATTAGTTACTCTACTTCTACTGAGAAAATGTACTCTGTTAGTATAGGGTTCGCAGCCTTAAACTTTCCTAGGATCCACCCCCTAACGGCCAACAAGCAGCTAGTCGACATGCTGTCTCGGAAACGCCGAAACCAAATCAGCCCGGTGACCTAGGGGTGAGCATAAGTCAGAACTCACTCCGCAAGCCTTAAGCCCGAGCGCCGTTACCCCTCTAAAACACTAATAGCTGTGCTGCTCATATATGCAGCTTCGGTGGGCTACGGCTACTTTTACTATTCCAGAGGCCTATCGGTATCTAAGGTGGCTAACCCACATCTCACCTATCGATGCAGATAATCAATCCGAAAATGAAGAATACGATCACATGGATACCTATGCAGAACCGAGCTCTTATCTCGTATTATAAATATCAACTATACATAGCTTCGACAAGTCAGGACGAAGTGCAGTAGAATCGTGTTCTATAATAAATATTATTGTCTTTTTTATAATTAGTTTAATTAAAGTAAATATAAGCTACCAATCTAAAGTTTCGGATAGATAAAAGGGTTCTGGAGCTCGCCTTCCTGCATCCGATAGATGCCGACAATTAGGCTATAGCTTAGCTTAGCCTAGGCTAGCTCGACTCAGCTGAACGAGAATTATTTGTATTCAGCTAATGTAGACATTATTTATTTACACTGTTCCATAAAGGACGATTCGCATATTCGCTAGTGTGTAATTTTAAGTCATACGAGCACTTATGAACCTAGCCGGCTTGGATTATTGGCCATCCTCTGTGATGTGTGGCTGGCTGCTTGCCGGTATCTGGAGAGGGACATAGGCATATCTCCACATATGTAACTATATTTTAAGTTATTTAGCGCTGTAGGGTCTTTAGCTTGGCTAGATAGATTTTGTTCTGACATCTACAAAATTAGCTTTCGTATCTTAGACTGGCACTGTTGGGTAGATGGAAGCTTCGGTGGCAAATGGCCTTGTATAGGTTCATGTGACGCTCTGTGGCTGTGACGCTGGTGTATGCAACTTCAGCAATTTGAATTTAATTCATGCAAGTTAATTGGACTTGCATATGTAACTAGCACAAATGTAGTATAGTATAGGACTGCGATTTTGAACCGCTTCTGCACAGTATACTAGTATGTGATTACAAGTTCGTGGCTGGCTGAGTATAGCGATTCATCCCTGCTACAATCGTCGAACCGGGGCAATTCACTGCGTCCAATATTTGATCCAAGATGCCTGACTTCTTGATAAACTACGTGATAGATGGAGAAGAAAACAAACCGTTATCTCAACTGCCTGACCAATTAATTCATTAGATCCCACATCAAACCCCGACGTTGTATTTTCGAGTAGTAATTTACTACGTACTAATCTTGCATTCAGCTGGGTATGTGTAGAGGAGATGGGTTGAGATATTAGGTGCGTCAAGTCATGTCCAATAGTAATATAACCTCAATGCCACACGACATGTAACCGGCTTTATCCTGAGACATCAGCGCAAATGAATCTTAATGCAGGTCTCATCGAGAAAGGAATATGCACGATTCGACTATACAGTCAACTCAACTATCTCATCACACACCAGCCACGTCATCATGTCACAGGCTTTAACAAAACACTGACCTGATAGACCAGATCAAAGAATAAAGGACTCTCAATATTTAAACCTCGTATCTCTGCTCGCTTCCTACATTTTCAGTAAACACCATCATATTCACTCTTGACTACCCTGTCGCTTCATCAACTGAAAACCTGCCCAATTCATTATACTGAATCTCAGACCCTCCGAGAACAGCCATGTCTGGAAATTGCCAAGGTGGTAACTACGGCGGCAATTACGGCCAGAACGGTGGCGGCCCTGGCAACTATGGGGGAAACTACGGAAGCAACAACGGCCCCGGCAACTATGGGGGAAATTATGGCAACAATAACAACGGTTCCGGCAACTATGGTGGAAACTACGGCAATAACAATGGCTCTGGCAACTACGGAGGAAACTATGGGAACAACAACGGCTCCGGAAACTATGGGGGAAATTATGGAAACAATGGCAGGTAATCCAGAACGAAAGGTAATCGTGTCACTCTCCTTCTGTTCTGTTCAATTCTCACGAGGTATAGAATGCCCTCGAATATCGAACAGCCAATCAGCAGACACTTCTCTGCAAGCGTTACGAACTCCGATGAAGAGCATATCTTAGCAGGGGGGAACGGAACTCGCACTTGAAGATCAGGTGGACGATTACGCTCATTTATGTTGGTAAATAATTACACTCATTTATATCACTTTGATTTCTGAAGTGTATATACAAAGCACCAAACGCGTCCCAGAATATGGGTTTAGTCGTTCTATCTGCTGTGGTTTGACGTAGAATCAAATTGTCAAGTGCCTTTAACTATATCGTTTGATGGCCTAGTTTATCAAGTCTTTTCCGAATATATCTGGCTTCTAATAACATCTAGTCTTCGGTAGTATAATAACAATACTAGACCTTGAGTATCAAGAGCTGAGGGTGTAATACGCGCGGAAATAAGTATCCTTGAATGCTCGGTTCTCTGTATACTTATCCCCATATTTTCTATACCGAACAAGCTATATCCTCTCCATGATTTCTTATACTATCCCCGTAAGTGCATGAACCTTTAAACATTTTTGTTGATCAGTGATTCAGTGCCCTTCAACAAGAGACTTGTGTCTAGCTTTCGCCAAAATAATTGTCAGGACCACGGGCTGAACTGATCCCTGTTCGGCTATAAAGACCTTAATGAACTACGCTATGTAGTTAAAACCAGCACCGTATTATGCAGCCTAGCAGCCTATTCTCTAGAGATCTTTCTAGACTCCCTCCAGGCATACTCATGGCAATGGATCCAAATTTCCCTGAGGGTTCTTAATTCAGCATCAAAGCAAAGACCAATTAGAGCATTTACCGATTGAGGGAAGCTCGAGAGCGAGAAAGATAGCTCGAGTCCATTGATTTTTTTTAAAGCTTTAAAATACCCCATCTTCCATAACTAACTAACGTAATCAACCATCGAGTCGGCGGGTTCTCTCCCCACCACTATCAACCATTATTCAACACGTCCTGATTCCACCATTACTATTTACAATGCCATTATCTCAAGAAAACCGAATGCAAATGGCCATCGGCGCGTACAGAAGCAAGAAAATTCAACATCAATCAAAAGCTGCTGGAATATTTGGTGTACCTAGGTCTACTCTTCAAAATCGGCTTAAGGGAATAAAACCACGATCAGAAACACATGCAAATGGCAATAGACTAACAGTTCTTGAAGAGGAAGTCCTTGTCAAGAAACTGCTAGATGCAGACAAGCGAGGCTTTTCAATTCGACCAGAGTTTCTGCGTGGAATGGCACAGATTTTACTTCATAAGCGTACACAGGATCCTACCATAATCTTTGGTGTCAGCTGGGTATATAAATTTGTTAAACACCAGTCACAGCTCCGTACGCGATATAATTGTCGTATTATATATCAATGTGCAAAGCGGGAGGATCCAAAGGTTATCAAACAGTGGTTTGAAACTGTACGCGAAGCTATTCAGGAACATGGTATCCATGAGGATGATATCTGGAATTTTGATAAAACAGGCTTTGCAATGGGACTCTGCTCAACATCTAAGGTTATTACTGCTGTAGATCGCAGTGAAAGGCCTTGAAGGTTATCCAGGGGAATCGCGAATAGGTTACTATTATTGAATGTGTCAGTTCAAAAGGAGTTTCTATACCACCAATGGTCATCTTAAAGGGAAAATATCAACAAGCTGCTTGGTATCAAGAGCCCAATCTTTATAAGGATACGGGTCGGAAGCTTGCACTAAGTCAGAACGGCTGGACAACATATAAAATAGACCTTCACTGGCTAAAAGAACCTCATTCTAAACTGTATTCAACTGGGATAAAGCGGTTGCTTATTCTTGATGGCCATTCAAGTCATCAAACTATTAAATTTGATAATTTCTGCAAAGAGAATGGAATTATCTGCCTTTGTATGCCTCCACATACATGTCATCTCCTTCAACCAGATGTTGGTGTTTTTGGGCCGCTCAAACGCGCATACAGCAAATTAGTTGAGGGCCTGATGGCCGCTAGAAACAACCACATTGATAAAGAGGATTTCCTCCACCTATATCCTCCAGCGCGCGCAATGGTTTTTATTGAAAGGAATATATGCAATGGCTTTGCAGGATCAGGTTTTAAACCACTTAATAAAGACCGGGCTCTTGAGAAGATCACCTTTCAACTTCGTACGCCAACACCACCTCTTGTTGAAGTTGAAGGCTCAATCTCCTCTGCTTTTCAAACACCTCAGAATCTTTGTCAGCTTGATCACAAGGTCCACAGCTACAGAGGAGTCTTCAAAAGAAAATAATACTTTCTAGCAGCCCAGTCTCTCATATTCAACATCTTGAAAGGGCTGCTCAGATAGCAATGAATACAAACCTTCTTCTTCAACAAGAAATTAAAGTTTTATGGGTTGAGAACGAGCGGAAAATGAAAAAGAAGGCAAGGAGACGTGCTATACTAGGAAATAATATTGTTTTATCTGTACAGGAAGGTCTAGATCGCATTCAGCAGCTTGATGCGCAGGCCGAGGACCAGATTGAGGAACAGGCAGCTAGGCCTCGCCAGCGTGTTCCACCACGCTGTAGTGGCTGTGGGACTATTGGACATACTATACGTAATTGTCCTAATAAATAGCTGTATATTTAATTACTAGATAATCTAATTTAATGGCGTTGGTGGTTGAAAAACTGCAAAACCCTGGTGGTTGCGGCGATAATTCGTCGCTTGGTGGTTGATTACGTTAACGATCCGAGATGGTAGTCCACATGCCGAGGTTAAACCCATATCAGTAATCAGTTTCACTAACTAGTTACCCCGGATTATTATTCTCCTTCTTCAATACTCGACTGGTAGTGAAACTACCTGCCCACTTACCTATTTACCTACTAGGGAAGGTACTTTCGACAGCTTCACCGATATCTGGTTATTTCTATATTAACCACAACTCCTTTTTGAGATCCTTGATTTTGTTTGGAGCTATTCCCCATTGCTATTTCCAGGACGTCGGACTATCAATACATGCGCGCAGTCTACTAGAGGGGATCCTAGTTCATTGTTTTCATGATTAGAAGGACGGTGCATTTTCTCTTGTTTCTTTTTTATTGCTAGATTTCATCTGTTGTCGCAGATAAATATAGAGGGTGTAAAGACACAATGACACCACCTCCTCATACGCAAGTCTTCGAAGACGCCATAGCCATTAAACCTCTCTCGTCGCATACTTATTCGGCTAATCTGAGGGAGGAATGGTGTATTGGTGCAGGTATTTCCTTCCTTCCCTTAGGATACACTCTGTTCCCACGGGATCAAGGAGTGATCTCATCCAGTTTCCCTATGGATAATTAACCGAAGAACAGTCCCCCATGGCGGTTACACGACCGCCCTCTTGAGCAAACTTGCAAAGACTCACTTCGCGCATACGCACCCTACTCTCTCCACCACATCTCCGACTCCGATTAGCATCCAGCTCGCCTTTCTCCGACGGACGGATGTGGGTCCTGCGCTTCTGACGGTGCAGGATACGAAGCTCGGTGCGCGAACCAGCACGATTCACGTTGCGCTCTCGCAGCCTTCCAAAAAGAAGGGCAATGGTGCCAAGAATGGAGAGGAAGAGATCAAAGTAGCAGGCTACATCACGCTCAGCCCTCCATCCGCAGAGACGGGCATCACCACCAGGACTTCCTGGACGCTTCACCCGCCGCCACCGCCAGGGTCTTCTGGTCCGGTGAACTTGCGCACCTTAGCATCAACTGGCCGCGACGGGCAATGGATACGAACCCCTGCCCCGTTCGCCAATTTCCGCCGCGCGGCAGCGCATATCGAGCTGTATGGGCCGGACCCGGCGAGTTTCTCTCCTGAAACTAACGCTGAGCGGAGAGGAATCATCGATCAATGGGCACGATTCCGTCCACTTGGACCCGATGGTAAGTCGCTAGAGGGCAGATGGACAGACGATACGATCGGGTACCTAATTGACATGTTCCCCATGATGCTGGACGGGTTCGACGTCATCTCCTCTTCAGCGCAGGACCCGAATGGGACGAAGGAAGGAAAACACGTCCGAGGAACGTTCTGGTACCCGACTGTCACTCTCAATGTGGATTACAAGAAGCGGGTACCTGCTGAGGGCGTCGAGTGGTTGTATAGTCGAATCCATACCAAGGTGGTGAAGGACGGTAGGATGGACTTGGATGTCGTGGTGCTGGATGAGAGTGGAGATGTAATCGCGTTGGCTACGCAAGTCGGATTGGTGGTCAGCGCGAGTCGAAATACGGCGGGGAGAGAAGTGAAGAAGGCGAAGTTGTAGTCTTAATATGGTTTATATGGACTTTGTCTATATACATCTATTTACATGAGGAGAGCATCCTCCTGGCATCTATAAAAAAGCCTCTGTATATCAGCTAGCTAGGACTCAATGTCTATGTCTATATCATCGCTTCATCTCACGTCGCCGTTTCCATTGCTGTCTATAATCTCTCCAACTGAGCAAATTCCTCTTCATCCTTTTCGAATGTTCACAACTTCCCCTTCGTCTGCAACCAGAACCCAACCGCCTCCGTCCTGACCGTCTTTTTCTTCGCCCACTCCAAATGTCCACCCTTACCACTATCCTCCCCATCATCTTCCTGCATCAGCTGCCCCCTCATCCAATACTTCCTCCCATCCCTCGCAACACACCACGCCTTGACGACCGCCAAACCCGGCACATACACCGGCCTCTTATACCTCACATCCAACTGCATCGTATACAACGCCCCACGGGACTCGGACTCGTTGTCCCCATACGCCGGTACATGCAGCGCCACACACAGCGACAGAACCTCATCCAGGATCGTCGCCACGGCACCACCATGCGCCGTGTCAGGATGACCACTTATCCCCGGATTCGAAAGCATGAGAAGCATGATCATATCCGCCGGCCGTGACGGGGCATTGGAGGCTGTCGGCTTTGCGTTTGCACCCAAATTAGATGAAGGTGGATCCTTGGGCACGAGAGGAATCTGCTTTCTCCGCAACGTCAGAACATGCGGGATGGTTGAGTTCGTGCCCAGCGTATTTGCGAAGAAGGCATCTTCGCCGCTCGGTTTGCTGATTCGCGACCACGTCTGGATGGGGAAGTAATCTGGGTTCGAGAGAAGCGAGTTGGCCCAGGGGTTGGAGCGGAATGCGTCGAGGGTGGAGGATGGTGGGTTGAAAGGTTGGGTTATTGTTGCGATGGGTGGGAGCGCGGAGGGGGGGAGGTTGTCGGAGGAAGAGGACATGGTTGATGGCTTGTAGTATTGTTTAACGATTGTGAGTGGAGTGGTGGTAGAAGATGAGGATGGAGATCCAGCGATCCCAGAGGAAAATTAATCAACCCTCCTGTGCGACAGTCTTTAGTAGGATATAATAATTTCTTATTGTAGGAATACGAAGATGGACTCCGTACCTCGGCTCATTCTCGGACGGAGTATCCACTTACCCAAAATGGACATCTCACAACGCAATTCTTGTAACATAATCGATCTCGTCTAAATAAGCTCACATTGGGCTGATACGTTATCAATCTATAAAGCTTAATCAGATCAGTAAATAGTTCTATTTTATCCTAATAAACAAAATAGCCCAAGCTCCATGGTTGCCCCTCCTTCTAATTCTCGCAGTTCATTCCCACCAGCCAAATGATTACCACTGTTGAGCTGAAGGAACGCAACAAAGCTTACCAGCGTTCCCTCCGGAAGCTTGAAGCCTGGATTGTTAGCCATGAGAAGTTCTTATTTAGTTGAGAAGATCTGTAAAAGACCGAAATTATATAAGATGTCGTTCGAGGGCAGGAATAATAGATTCCACCTATGTCTCTTCGTCGCGCACGAGGAAGATCGTCTGGAACCATTCGCCATCCAACAGTTGCAGTGCAGTGTGCCTATCTCTTGGGTCGAGCTTTATTGCCCTCAGGACAAATTCCTTATCTTCCTGGCAAATCTCTCGTGTGGTTGTGAGATGAAAGGGCCTCAAGGTCTCAGGGGGGCTATTTTGCATGATCCGCACGAGAACCGCCAGTCTTTGTTGATCTGCAATCTCTTCATATGATTCCGGAAATGGTCCGAAACATCGATGATGCTTCATAAGAATCTTAATATGATATTTATCATCGTCTGCAGGGACATCGGGTTCAAAAATGTGGAATCCATCCCCATAAAAGTAGACTAATAAGCTATATCGGCCATTAATATTTATATTCAAATGATCCTGTAATAAAGTTTAAATTTACCATTGCACTAAAAGACCAAATATCCGTTGCAGTGTCCCACTTCATTTGAAGATGTGCTTCAGGGCTTCTGAAAATAGGTGTGCCAATACGATCACCATTTTGAGCATAAGGAGAGTCAATATGAACAGTACTCCCAAAATCGGCTAATTGGACATCTTTAAATCGGATATCATCATGACCGTAATTCATCAATACATGATATCTATAATCCATCCCAATTAATCGAATTCGTATTAAAAAGTCTGCCAAGCATACCAGTATGGACAAAACCCTCATTATGCAAACCCGAAAGGGCTTCTAGCACTTTTTTCGCAATATATTTCACCTCTAGGCGAGTACGACGTTGGTTATTTGAGGCATATAGAATATCGTCATCTATATATCTCAATATGAGCGTAGGAGGGACTTCGACCTCATCGATAGGTGGGCGAATGTGAGGTGTTCGATTTTGGAAACGAAGTAGGATATCCGTTCTTTTCTGTAATCGAAAGTGATTGACACTTTTCGGCACGACTTTCTCTTGATATTTGTTTCTATAATAGTCATTATAAGGCATTGTTCTGGTAGAAATCTAAGGGCAAAAGGGCATACGTTGCAAGCCAGACGCAATCCTGCAGTTGCTTTGTGACAGTGTAAAAGCCCTGTTCTGCCTTTCAAAACCTGGCCAAGAACTAATGTATCTGCCATATTGGGGTAGTCACAGAAAACAAAAAAAAAAAAGGCTCAAACTGAAGAACAGCAAGTGTGACATTATTATGAGTGCGCTTCACATCATATGGCATTGATCTACTGCCCGCCGGAACTAATAATACTTTAACACTCAACTTCAACGACTCAAAAATAATACCACCAATTAACACACTACATCGAAGAGCATCAACAGTCAATTTTAAGAAGCCAAGCATCAAGAATTCGATGCTTGTATAACGTTACCTTGGAGAACAACCTGAACTGCATTTGTATACGCGTTTTACATCATTCGGCACAAAAGGGAGAACTTGGCAGTGTGCTCGAGAGGACCGTTACCTGTCGCCCCCTATTCGGGTCAGAAGACTTGGCTGAGTGTGATCAGTACATCGAGCTACACTCCTCGGAGGCTCGGCTAATCAGACAAGCTGTCCAAATGATGAGAGCTCCACCGCCAGCTGAATAGGGTAGTGGAATTACCAGCGGCATTGCTTTCACAGTCTTATATATCCATCTCATAGTATTTAATCTCAGAATGAACATCTAACTCTTGCATCTTCACCTACATTTTCGTAAGAATTTGCTTAAGATTTCCTAGTCATTATATGTGACTATTCTATCGCCGAGCTGGCCAAACCACCAAACGATAATGCCATACTTTGGCAGCTTCTGCCATCCACCGGTTTCCACACTAAGCTCACAGTCATGTATGTCACTTCGGATGTCCTTAATATAGCCTCGTCCATCAATGGTACCGTTTTCGACGTACATAGGTTCTGGAATCTCTTGCGTTAGATCGTGGTCCCAGCGCACTTGTCCAAGGGATTCAATATGTTGGTCGCTGTAAAACAACAGAAGACCCAGGCATGGATGATGTGACTGCTCTTGATCCCTGCAGGCCTGCACCTTGACAAGGCCTTTGCGCGGGGCCTTTGTCATTGTACCAAGTACTCGCGACTGAGTCTCGGCCGGGAGGAACTGCCGGGGGTTCAAAACGAGTATCCATGAGCAGCGGCTCTAGGATCCCGGCAGGATACTGGTCACTGCAGGTAACTCCAATTTCGGAAATGTACTTGGAGACAGGATCTAGTCCATCATGAAAAATGCCCGAAATAGCACCATCGCCTTTCTTAACTAATGAATGGTACTCGTATTGATCGATAATGCAGGTTGGAAACTGAGATCCGAATGTAATGATTCTTCCTATGGATGGACTTACAACCAAGATAGGGTTGGAGGCTGGCCCGCGGCAAATTGTGAACTTCCGGATCCAAGCTGCTTTGATGTATTCATGCCTATTCAGTGGGAAGTAAATCAAGTGCTTATAGCTCTTACTCACACGTTGATGCATCAAATCGACGAACTCCCTGAATGCTGTCGACGTATCTGAGAAACCGTGGATCCCAACGGTCCTAGCATTGGCACAACAAATAAGAAGGCCTTGAACGTGGGAACCGAATTTCACATAGTCTAACCGCGGCTTATCTCGGACATGGTAAAAATTCCACGGGCGGAATTTGGCGGAAAAGGGGAGCTCTAGATCCTACACGTAGATGAATCATCTGGGACGAGCTGAATGCCTCTGATAAAAAGACCCTAGTTATGTTATTTATTGCGCACCGACTGATAATATGTAATCATACATCACAGCTCACATGCGCCTAGAAATGAGGGTCTCTGACTTCGAGGATTTCGTACCATGGTGACCCATCCGACGTCGGATTCGAATTATAGTCCACGAATTGTATTCCACGTAAGCCGATGTAGTCGACTGACAGGACCATTCTGCTAATATCACTAGGCAGCCTTGTGTGGTATTGATTGGAAGTGCCCGTTAATTCCAGAGGTTTGTTGCTGAGCTTAGCCACGTAGGAAATACTGCGGTAATTTATTCTCCACATACAGATTCCTCGTGTTAAACTGAGCCGCGTACAGTGGGTTTCTCGGTCTTCCCTCAACAATTCAATCAACCGACGGGTCTCGCCAAGCACGATCAAGTACCAAGCAAGTCCTGTCTGAAACTGTCTTGGATGATATCTTGTATACTTGCTAAAGAGCCCTTCCAAAACCGACGCGATTTCTCCACGTCCGTCATACTGAGATTTATAAACGGGTCTGGTTGCATCTGCAAACCTCTCCAAATCTTCAAAAGTAGGTTACTTGGAGGAATCGTAACTAATCTCTAAGATGTCGTAGCACGCTGCATGGAACTAGACTGATGGATACGGCGAATAAGAACGGTGTGCGCACGAGCTTCCACATCAGGGACTGCAAGCAAATTTTGACTTAGGTCTGTCAATTAGGTTAGACGGGCACAAACTATGGGAGAAAGGAGGACGTACCAAGGATATGTGGTCCGGCAGTTGGAATTTGTCTGCACAGTACACATGAAGACTGTCCAATATGAATATCCTGTAGACAAGTCATTGCTGGCGGATGTATCTGAAGCCCTGCAAAAATTGGCTTAGTCTCACCCAGAGCAGTAATGGCTGCCTGAAGCTCTCGTCAGCAAGGGTGGCCTAGTGTATGTGAGTGATCGCCGTTACTATATTCCGTATTCTAATACATATTAGAGTACAATAACGACGATTTACCCACCCAGGACATAATTCCAATTCAGCATTATTATTGGACATTTTTGGAGTCATCATAACTTAAATGCAGTTGCATAGAGTAAATTGCCAAATGGACTTTGAGTTTCAACTCGGTTTCATATCCGCGCACACAGCCACAGGGGGGTAGGGGTCCAGGTCAGGGGTGTGCTTCTCGGTCGACGAGGAGAGACGAGACAAGAGACCCACGTGCCTGTTTAGAGTACTCCATAATTTGAGTGATTGGCTTGACTTGATTGTGGGCTCGAGTTTGTTATTATATTATTATTTGAGAATTTGAAGGGGTTATTAGTAGGACTTAAGGGTAATGCTTTTTAATGGAGATATATATATTTGATAACATTCTATCACTTTATTGATAGGGTAGCAGTTTTTCCATAGAGTAGGACGGTACAAGAAACTAGAAGCTTTGTGCCCCTGTCCCTTCTGATAGAGTAGACTATGTGCTCCATAGCTCAAAGGCAATATTTATTCCCCTTTCCTCCCACACTGTGTCACTTGCTATAGTACTTCGTACTCTGAACGAGTACAAAATTAAGGCTTCTCTGACCCACAAACTAGAGAGCGACCGGGCGCACGGTGGTGGTCCTGACGTAGTCCCTGACGACGTCACAGGTAATAATTTAGCCTGTTAGCTACTTCATCTTCGGAATTTGGCTCAACTCTAGCTTCACTTGAGATCAGTTCATTTAACTTCAGTTTCTATTGAAAATTTTGTTCTGATCCATCGAAGAATGAAGGGTAGGATGGAAAGGGGGGAATTGCTTAAATTGCTGGATGTTTAGAAAAGGAACCGTTTCAGATCCGTTGTTTTTGTTTTTGCCCAATACGCCTGAAGTCATTAATGAATTGCCGGGCTTGAGAGCCCGAGAACGGTAACTGGAATGTGCACGTCTCCAAGAAGAGGTTCGCGTGACTTCCAACGTTCCACTACTAATCAAAGCAATGCGACAGCATGGATTGTTAGTATCAGAAAGAAAGAATGGGGTTATTATAGCTCCTTTTATTCTGAGGAAGGACGGTTCTGGATTAGTAGGAGCCATTTCTTGGAGCAGTATTAGGGCAAGACTTGGACATCGCGGGTATAGCCGCAGAATGCCCCTCGCCGCATAACTGATTCGTGCCTGGATGAGTGATAATTCTAGCCAATATACGAGTCCAGCTGCGATATCGAAAGGGCCTATAGATCCGGGTTGCATCACTATCTGGATGGTCTGGAGGATATGTTCTATTCGATATCTTGGAAACTCAACATCGGTCGGGACCTCGGCTGAGTTTTCCAGTCCCTGTGGTTCTTGTAGGGCTGCACCGTGAAAGGCTGGTACGGCACATGCCGACCGCTCCACTGCGGCTGGCTCTGACCATCTCGTTGTCCATTACTGATTCTTGATAGATCGATTGTGTAAACCACGTTTGCTTTAAAGTCCTCCGTCGACGGCGTCGACTCGACGCTGTCACAGAACGTCAACTCTGGTGCTGGCTCCACCAATTCGCGTGGTCCGTGACGACGACACCCCCGGCGATAAGTTTAATTAGCCAGGTCGCAGATCGTCTACGAGTCCCGTCAACGCTGCCCCTGTCATATGATATCAACAGCTCAACCCCAGACGGATAAGAAACGAGTTCTGACCAGTGATGTGACGTCCGGCGTCGAAGCAGAGGGTACGTGCTCGTCGCATCTCTATCGGCGAGAAAGGAGGCCCGTCTGGGCGACCAGTAGTGGCATGGACATCATACCTCGACGAGGGCAACTCAATTCCAGATAGCGCGGTGCTCCAATCGCCATCGTTTTCCTCGGAAGTCCGGCTGTCCTTGTGAAGCTTTCGGAGCCGTCTTTTGCTGCCGTCGATAAGTGACTGCGACTCACGGTCCCTTGAGTGAGCAAAAAAAGGAAGATAGAGTCTAGTTACTGAGAACTCCTAGGGCTGATCCCTGGACCAGCTATCATAGCGTCGAATCATCGTGAAGTTCCTTGAGTAGCGCCAATGTCTCTCCAAAATTTCTGGACGGCTAGCAGCTCTAGTTGAGGCGATTCCGGATTTCCTACTGGACAGGAGCTGGTGGGCGCCGCAACAAGTGGAGCTAGCATGAGTATGTTATCTCTTTTCTCGGGGTGGGAAATTCTGAATTTCTGCGTCCGAAGACCACTTTGCCATCAATAATTGACTCCGGTCGTCATCCAGCGTGGCGGCTGGAGTGACATCGAATGGTAGTGTCTTTCCGAGAGCAGGGTTGGCTTATCATACCTGCTCGGAAAGCTTGTCGGGCTCCAGCCACCGACACGCAGAACTAGCGAACGGAATGATCCTTTCCCGGTCATCGTTGGCATTGGTTACAAGCGGGGAAACGCACCTGTTGAGGAGTAACAAGCACTAGCATGAACAGCAAGGAGGACTCCGTACACAGGACACAGGGTGGCAATTACTCTCGTTGACAGAGTAGGGGAAGCAGAAATCATCTAGTAGAATCATATAGGAACTGGCAATGCCTCCGTGCCAGAACCATGGATGGCATTACGCGGGCAATACTCTCTCGTCCCGTGGGCAAAGAAAGGTTCTGCTCCGATGCTTGGATTGGAGTCTTGACCCTCTAGGGTTTCCTCTTTCGGCCTTGGCGTGTCCCGGCAGGAGAAGAAGCTGGAAGAATTAACACCTTGGGGCGTTCCGGCCTAATCACCTAGAGGAGAAAAAAAGACAAGGTCGCAAACAGGGACTGACAGGATCAGCTAGAGGGAAGCTATAACCATCCCAACTAATAAAAGGAGGCACGGCGGGCGTTCCTGCGTGGCTTTCCTCTACTTCACTTCCTCTTTCTCTGGCAACACAACACACAAACACAAGCACGTCTTCCTCCCACTCACCAGCGGGCGCATCTTTATTTTCTACCTCTTCTCGCCCTGCTTTTCGTCTCCTACCCACCAGAAGGTTTACAGCTCTTACTACGTACCCGTACGTTGCAGACTTTTTAGTCCACTCGATTCTCCATACAACGGCAACCATGCGTTCCTCTGCAGCCCTTCTGCTCTCCGTCTTCGCGACCGGTATTTCGGCCCAGGCCAACTACACCTTGCCCTCGGATTTCAACATCGGCCTGGTTTCTTCCACTCTGAAGGGTATGTAGTGCCGAAAGATAAGAAAGTTTTGGTGTTTCTAATGTGCAATGCGATACTGACGGCGGTCAAAGCTCAATGGTGTACTGGTCAGCGTAACATCTGCCCCGAGATCTGCGGTGGAGCAGCCAGCACTAACGAGTGCGACGCGGTAGGTTCTCCTCTTTGCCCTAGTAGTGGTCGCCTCGAGTATCAACTGACAGCGGTAACGTAGACCACCTTGTCATTCTCTTGCGTCTGCTCGAACGGCACTGTCCCGGACTCCTCTGAGTACATATCGTCCCTACCATTCTACGTCTGCCAGGAGACCTACATACAGTGCGTCGACAACCACCCCAATGACCTGGAGGGCCAGGATCAGTGCAAGGCAGATGCCCAGTGCGGTACTAAGAATGCCACCGCTTCTGCCGACTCGACTTCTTCAGCTGCGGCGACCACCACCAGCGCTGCAGCCACCGGTACCTCTGTTGCCTCTACCTCTGCGGCCACTGGCAAGGTCTCCGCGACCACTGCTGCAGCGACTAAGGCCACTTCTTCCTCTGCGGCCATTGCCATCAAGGCGATCCAGGACTACTCGACTGCCCTGGTGGCCGGCGGTTTCCTCGCTGCCTTCCAGTTCGTTCTGTAAATATAAAATCGAGAACGGCACAGCAACATCCCCCCTTCTTGATGTGTCCGCATGGACTAAAAGCATACGTTTCTCTACGTAATCGAGGTTTGGAGAACGAAGCGAGATATCCCTTTTGAAGCATGGAGTTTTCGGTTTTGATAGTTTATTCCCCCCCGACCGTTGTGGTCTCTTCTGTCCTTATGATCGTCCATACGACTTAACGTCTGTCCTTAATGATTGCATATGATTTGCGCTGGCTTGCCGCGCCGAGCAGAGCAATATTACGATCAACTAATTCTGAGTCCCTCGTCCCTTTTTTCATGCACAGCATGGAATCGGTAGCATCGTAGACATTTCTCCGCCGCGAATAATAACTGGAGCCCCAATCGTCATATTCAGGGATTAGCGGCGACTATCAGCAGTGTATGCACATCAGCTTGTGAGAAGTTCTAGATAATCGTCTCTGCACTGACTGCCTGCATGCTTGCAGAAGGGCAGCGTTCAGACGAGTAAGTCGCGACCAGGTTCTATCACCAGGATTATTCGAGATTATTGCATCAAAGCAATCTTCTGATAACTCTAGCAAAGGCAGCATTAGAAAATTTTTTGAATTGCTCTTCAGACATGCTGCGTTGTTCTGGCGGCCATCGTTGTTCTCACCTCCGTCTCCGCGCCGCGTTCGACTTCGCCAAGAGTTCTCACCACACACTGAAATTTCTCCCCCAACTTTATCGATAGTCTCCAACGCCAACCTTCCTCCACCACCAACCCCAAACCTGATTCCACCAGTCAAGCCAGCCCAGCATGCCGGCTCCGACAAACACCCTCCTCATTGAGGGTACTTTTACCGAACTCTCTGAGGAGCTTGCCCAGTACCTCGACACTCTGCGCAAGAACGAGGGGCCCAGCGTCCATGCCGAAGTCGCCCCGCTGCTTGAGCCTCTGCGCCAGCAAGAACAGAATGAGCAGGAACCGGACCTGAAGCAACGGGATGAAGTTCTGAAGAAGATCGTGTCCGCTGCGGCGATTTTAAATTTGGCGCCTGAGAAAGGTGGGTGGAATTTCTGGAGGAGAGGATATAGTGGATGGTTTTGATGAACATGAGAGGCTCACTATTAACAACAGAGATCATCGCTGCCTACAACCTCCTCGTGCACCTGGCTCACCTGGCTCAGAAGCCGGACATGTTCCTTTCTCGCATCTGTACCTATCTCGCCAAGCCCATCACCTCGTCCCCGCAGCAGGGCCCGTCGATAGCCCTGTCAATCCTCAGCACCATTTTCAACACGCTCGCGCCCAACGACTCCAGTCGGTACCACGTCTTCCTGGCCATTGTCGCCGTGATAAGACAATCGGGATCTACATACGCCTTCGAGGCTCTCAAGCCGCAACTGTCTGCCCAGCTGCCCGGATGGCTCGCCGCGTGGGACTTGGATGAGGAGGACGCGCAGAAGCTGCATCTGGCTGTGGCCGATACTGCTACCGCCGCTGGTGACAACGAACTCGCACACTTCCACCTGGTGCAGGCTCTCCAGACGATCCCGGCCAGCGAGGCGTCCAGCAAGGAATCTCGCGACCTGGCCGTCCGCGCCCTGACGTCCGCTCTCTCCCACCCTGCTATCTTCGACTTCACCCCCCTGTCTGCCTCCGATGCCGTCCAGGCGCTGCGATCCAGCGACACCTCCCTCTTCGAGCTCCTCGAGATCTTCGCTGCGGACACTCTGGATGCCTACGAAGACTTGGTTGCCTCGACCCCTCTGTCCTCCATCTCTGGTGGCGTCCTGGCTGATGCTGAGGAGACCCTGAAGACCAAGATGCGCCTGCTCACCCTAGCCTCTCTGGCCGCATCGACCCCCTCTCGCTCTCTGCCGTACGCCACGATCTCCACTTCTCTCCGTGTGCCCGCTGAGGATGTCGAGAAATGGGTCATCGACACGATCCGTGCTGGCCTTGTGGAGGGCAAGCTGTCTCAGCTGCGCTCTGAGTTCCTGGTCCACCGTGCCACCTACCGTGTGTTCGGTGAAAAGCAGTGGGCGGAGGTCCAGGGCCGTCTGATGGTCTGGCGCCGCAGCCTCGAGAGCGTGCTGGGCGTCATCCGCTCGGAGCGGGAGCGCTTCGTGCGCGAGGGCCTCCAGGCTGCCGCGGAGGAGGCCAAGGCTAGCGAGAAGGGTGGAAAGCCTAGCGGCGAGCGACGAAGAAATCAGCAACAACAGCAGCAGCAGCAGCAGCAGCAATCTCGGGAGGTGGAATTGGTTGGTGGTGCCGAGTAGATACCCCGCAAATTCAGTAGACGGATGTCCGATCCCGTCTATCTCTTTGAGGGGATATATCCATCTCAGTCATATTTCCCCCTTTTTTCTCCCGCATATTTTATTTTTCACGTCCTTCTTCTCATGTTGCTTAGATAGGGAGCCCTTGTATGCATGATGGTTTTTTCCCCCCTTTTTTAACTTTTACCTTAACGGATCGGGACAGTTCGTTTCATCGTTCAAATTCGATCATCGGATAATGAGTCACGTTGTTTTAAACACAAAAAAAGTCTTTTTCTTACACTTACTGGTGGAGAATAAAAAGAGAGGAGAGAGAAAAGAAAGAAATGAGGTTGGTGGTAAGGCGGACGACGACTTAGATGACTGACTGGAATTGAGTCGAATTTGGATCCTCTGGATTCTTCTCTAGATAAAAGAAAAAGAAAAATTGAACGAAAAATTGAACTGTGATTGAAATATGCTATATCTAACTTTATTCTATCCTGCAGGATGTATAGGCATAGGCCACTCCGCAAGTAGGTAGCGGTGGAATCTAAACTGCTCCTTTCTGCGCAAAGCCTGCTTTGTAGAAACAAAAAAAAAGGGGTGTTTAGTTTAAACCGATCCAACGAAATCTATATACATCTTCTTTCAGACCTCTATCTTCCTCATTTACAATGGCGTAATCCCCTTCGCCTCAATACCCTCCTTGATCCGTGCATACACGTCTTCCTTCGACCCCACTGCCTCAACCGCAACCACCTTGCCCTGCTTCCTGAACTCATCCACGACCGGCATGCTCGTGTCAATGAACGTACGGAACCGCTTCTTAATCGACTCGATATTATCATCCGCACGACCGCTCGTCTCTCCTCTCTTCAGAAGACGCTCCTCCAGCACATCCTCGGGACAATTCAAAAAGAGCGTAAATTTCGACGGAGCGACCGTCTCCTCGAAGAAGACCGCCTGGTCGAGTTTGCGCGGGAAGCCATCGATCAGGAAACGCGCCGTGATGTTCTTCTGCGACTTGGGACGCTTGGACAGGATCTCGGACATGGCGTTCGAGAGCAACGCGACGGTGATTTCCATCGGGACGATCTTGCCTTCTTTGATGTAGGTCCGGATCAGGTCGCCGTATTGGCTGCCCTCGCGGACTTGTTCGGCGCGGAGTAAGTCGCCTGCGGAGAGGTGGTTGAAGCCATAGTCCCGGACGAGGTTCTCGGATTGAGTGCCCTTGCCGGCGCCGGGGCCGCCGAGGACGAAGACGACGTCGACTTCGGAGGGGGAGAAGCGGGGAGTATTCTTGGTGGTGGATTCGGTGGCCATGTTTGTTTTCTATAGAGGCGTAGTAGTCGTTTACTCTGTCTTCGCGACTCGCTTCGCAGTGCGATATTTAACCAGGAAGATGTATGAGCCGCTTGCGACAGCCAGAAGCACGATGAAAGGAAGGACCTTGAATTCCTCGCGCCGGTTCTGTGGAGGAGCGGACGAGGAGGGAGAGGTTGAATAGGGGCTGGTATTGAAACGCTGCTGAAGACGAAGCAGTTGCTGTTGTTGTCTTTGGTGGGGCAGCGATGATCGACCGACGACGGAAGAGCCGCAGGCACGGGAGGAATATGAGAGAGCTCGAGATAGAGAGCTCAATGCTTGACGGGCGGACAGGATGGGCATGGGGGATTGAGGATGGGTACGGCAGAGTATACCGTAAATAATTCTAGTGCGTTTCTGGTTTGGATAAGGTAGATGGGGGAAGTACTGTAGAGGAAGGGGAATCTGAGAGAAAGAAGTTCCTGGCGGCCCAGGGAAAAAGGTCCGTGGCGGAAAGTTGGAATCTTCATTGGCCAGGTTTGGTATAGCGTCCATCGAGTTGGAGTATATTGGAGTATGTTTTCGATATCTTCTAAGGACTTGATGACAACGAAGAGGAATTGATTATTCTCTGTGATTCTTGGAAAAAAGAATTCTCTCCTTGAACTTCCTGGGGAGGAAAATACTGGTTTCAATACCTGGTATTCGTAGAAAGAGTTCGAATTCCTCTCGAGCCCTCGCAACGGGCTTAACGACTCATAGGATACTCAGCAAACAGGCCCTTATTACTGCAAAAAGTGCCACTCACCGCCTTCTACACAGAATGCAAATATCACAAAGAGTTCAGTTCACTTCCAGGTGAAAAATTATTTTTACCGCCTAGATAGGTCATGTAGACTGCATCTACCCTTCACTTACAAATCCCATGTCTCACTTGACATGGGCTTTCTCCGTCCAAAATCTCAAATTCATAGTGCCTTGGCCCTGAATAGAAGACAATAGCCGAACTGAATAATGAATGAAAATTCACCTGTGACGTGAAGTTCATTCACAGGGCTATTTTCTGCTGGTACTTAGTCTTCGTACAGAGCGCATTCTGTTCTGTTCTGTTCCTGCCTCTTCGGTTTCAGCCTGTTTTCTTTTTTCTTCTGAAAAACTTACCACACGAACCATTATATCTGGTATGAGACTGAGGTCTGGCTTTGAACCACAATATACGACTGAAGTCATCATTTAGAGGTAATCTGGTTTACATCCAAGTCTCAGGACTGGACTAGTCGTCACTCTTCAGTGTCATACCTGAACATTGATCTACAATGTCCAGAGGGGTCGGAACTATTCGTCCCCATCCAGAGACAGGGTCTATGGAGCAAACTGATAGTAACAACCGCGGTCATGGCCGTGGTCGTGGTCGTGGTCGTGGTCGTGGTCGTGGTCATGGAGGAAGAGGACGCGGACGCGGTAGGAACCGCGGTCGCGGAGGTAGCAGTGACGGTCACGAAGTTGAGAATTTGACCACGGTTAGAATCAAACCCTTATTCTCCTGAACGATGTGATGGATATGCTAATGGAACACCTAGGACCATGGACCTCTCCCGTCCCAAAACGACCAGAATAGGGAGAACCCTAACCACACTGGTCGTCCCAGGGGCACAGGAAGAGGCAGGGCCAGAGGCAGAGGCGGCGACCATGCACGCAGAGGATCCAGGGGAAATAAACAGAGGGTTGCTTCTGTGGGCCCATACAAATCTCTTGTGATTGAGAAGAGACCAGAATCCAATTCAAAGGCGAACACTTCCATCAGACGTGGGAAAGATAGTCCTAAACCGGCAAACAGTGTCTCACGACAAAGCACTCATCGCTCGAGAGAGAATTCTATCAAGGATGAACGTGAAAGCAGATGTTCTCTGGATAAAGGAAAAGCCCCAGTGAGACAGTTTGTGACGTCCAGTTCTGAAGGAAGTGGAAATAGGGAGCAGAAGACACAACATACGACTGTCATTCCAACGAGAGACTCCGTTGCTCCTGGTCTACTGGATGGAATCCCTGGACCATCCATAAGAGTGGTGGAGGAAATGGATCTGGAAATGAGCTTAGAGACATCCTCTGTTCAGGTAGAAATCGACAGAGAGGTCCATATTTCAATCGCTCCGGTTCCTCAACAGACTGCTACGACTGTCAAACAGCCGATCCTGCAAAAGTCTTTCCTCTTTCGACTGCCTGGAGAGCTACGTACGAAGATATACGAGTACGTTTTTGGGACCTATCGTGTCAAAATCAACCGCTCCCGAATCCCAAATGGAACACCCTCCAAGCGGCAGTATCGCCTGCGTCATTCATGTCTTCCTCCTTACCATCCACATATCCACGACTTGATTCCCAGGACCAAGTCTATGCCAGCAATCCCACGTGCTCTTGTGTATACATGCAAGGATATATACAGCGAGACCGTCCTGTTCTTGTACTCGAATACACAGTTTGTCTTCTGTTCCACCAAAGCTATCCATATGTTCTTGAAACAGACGCCACTGGTCGCGCAGAATGCCATCCAGCACCTGGAGCTCAACTACGTTGGCTACAACGAACCACGACTCACCGAGTTCCGCAAGTTCAAATGCCGCAGTGATATGGCATGGTATCTCGCCTGCAGCGGGATGACCCAGAACTTTACCTCTCTGCGTGTACTACACCTCAAGATTACTATATGGGATTGGCCGCTGAAACTGGATCTGAAAGAAAGTTGGGCTATGCCACTGCTTCTGTTCGATCGGAAGGGCGGCCTTGACTATGTGGATGTAAACCTGCAGATGCACATGTTCAATAGGGACCAACTGCAGAAGGTGGCACACCAGCTAGAGAAGGCACTTATGAACCCTAAGGCTTGCCAGATGAAGGACGACAGACGCTTGGCTATGAAGCTGCAGGGCCCAATGAGGGCTGGAAAGGTGCTGAATATTGCCTTCTAGCGCTCAGCCATTGATTCTACACATCCTTTGTGGGGCAGAGGATGTCAAAAACTGGTTTTCCATTCTCCTCTCCGACTGTTCTAATAATCCTCTTGACATTGAGATTCTTTCCAGAACCCAGAAATGTTGTCGAAAACACCTCACGATAGTTATGCACACAAAACCTCAATTCTATGAATCATTTCTCTCTTCTGTGCTTGAGGTTTTTTTTTTTTTCCTTCCTCTTCGAGTCTAATGAGCACATGCATGTTTTCTCCACGATAATTCCAGAGACAGTTCGCGTTCAGAACCGATCCCAAATTCCTTTTCCGGGCTTGAGCAGTAATAGCAGTTAGTTAACTAGCATTCGAGTAATGGATCAAGAGGTGCATCTCATTGACAGGACCATCTAGTGTATCTGAACTCGGGTATATCTCACAGCGTGTACTAGGACCACGTCTATTATCCCTAAGTCCCCAACTCCCTCACGAGGTAATTTACCAACGCATATACACGAGGGAAAACAACGACTAAGTCAAGACCACTCATGATCACAAGTAACATATCGTGTTAAAAGTCTAGTACAGAGATATATATTGAGTATGCTAATATAATAGACATATCAAAATGAAATGTCCAAAACAGCCAATATTTCAATTCAACCCCTCTCCTAGCTGGTTATTAGCCAGCTACTATAACGCCAAACACCCGTCTATGCGATGTGGAAGTATGGATGATTCTTTTTTTTGTCCTTTCTCTTTTCGAACTTTGTTTTTCCTTTCGATATCTCGCCACGAAAGTAAAAGTTCATCATGATGAAGGACGAGCAGGCGTCTCGGCCGTAACGGGAGGAGGGGCAGTTTCCTCTAAGGGAATCTGAGCGTATGATTGTCGATTTCGTCGTTTCAGACACAAGGAAAAACAGGACACGATGCCTCCGGCGGAACAGGCGACGAGAACGAAGATCAAGAGGCCTCCGATGCCGCCGATGAAGTCGTATGCTTTGTCTGAGGCCTTTTCGGCTTCGGCTTCTTCTTTGCTTTCGGTTTCTTCTTCTTCTTTTTCAGATGAAGTGATTTCTTGGGGGTCTTCGGGGGTGGGGAGTGGATTGTCGGCGAGGTAGCCGGCTGCGACCCAGTCTGGGGGCACGATGGCCTCGTGGACATCAGACATGCCCATGGGGTTTCCGTCTGCGTCGAGGGCCTCGGCGGATAGCCAGTTCATGTAGCCGTCGGCAATGAAGATGGTTTCGAAGCCTGCGTGGGGGATGTTGCCGACGATGACACGCGGACTGGCGGCGTCGGCTTGGGCGTAGAAGTTCCAGGATGTGACGTCCGTTGCGCCGTTCCAGCTGACGTAGAAGACAGTCGAGACGTCTGAGTCCTTGGCGCCGTAGGCGAACGCCTTGAGGGCTGGAGGTTCTGCAGGACGGCCGTGGAAGTCGAATTTGTATGCGCGGTAGGTTGAGTAGCGGTCTGAGGTGAAGCGGGCTTCCATGACGCAGGTCCCATCAGGGGTGAATTCGCTGTGATAACCTTGCTCACTCCAGCCAACGAAGATGTTTCCGCTCCTGAGGAGCTGGACGTTGCCGCGGAGTCGCGACAGGCCTCCGTCCGGACGATTGTAGCGCTTGACTAGCGTGGCTTTCATGGCTACCGTGTCGAGCCGGACGACGAGAGCGGCAGAGAGAACGTCATCCTCGGATTGTTCATCTGAGGCGTTGTTGAGGAAAGAGATGGTCGTGTGGGTGCTGTTGTGTTCTACGAATCGAGCGTGATGCTGTCGATAGAAACGGAAATCAATAAGTTCGAAATCAGACTTCTTGCCGCCCAGTCGCCAGATAATATCTCCAGTCTCTGCGGAAATCAGGTAGATAGTGTTGGTAAAGCGGCAAGAGAGAAGGTAGTCTCCATCGGCATTCTTGTCGACGGAATTGACGTGACTGCATAGGGTTGTAAGATAAGGGAGCCATGGAAATCGCAACGTCAGTCAACTTACATATAGTCCCAGCCTGGAGGGGAGTCTACTGGAGGCTCAGGGCTAGGGAAAGTACTCTCATCCATCGGGATGCGCCCGAGGCTTCTCCAGTCGTAGACCACATCTCCCGTTACGATATCCAGCTCGACGAAACCTCCGGTGTGAACCCATCCGTAATCATCTGGCCGGCCAAGCTCGCTATAGTCCAGAAATTCCGGTCTGTAGGCCGTGGCGAGAGCTGTCTTTCCGCCATTTAGGACGTTGAATTCGTGGATATCAAACGCTCCGAGGTCGTTGGTTACCGGCACCACGTCCTCATATTGGAGACGGCCGTCGAGAACGATGCCACCACCCTTGTGGTCGCCCTGTTGTTGATAGCCTTGCTGTACAATGAATGAGATATGAGTGTTGTTATCGATGTTTTCGTTCGCCTTAAAGTCGAATGTATTCCGATTCTCGAACAAGCACGAGCCGGACCAAATCAGGTTCTACTTTCGTCAGCCTCTCTGTAGACTTTCTGCAAGCATCGCTTTTTTTCCTTTTCCATACCCCCTCTCCGTCATAGATATGCGGTCCAACCTGACAAGGCGTCCATTTCTTTGTTGGAGGTTCCATCTCCAGGACGGTATAAGGGGCAACGAACCAGTACCCCGGCGTCACCTGGCGTCGGTCATGGTACGTGATGTTGAATTTGGGAGCTCTGATCTCCGGCCGCTACAGTTGTCGTCAGCTTTTTTTGGTTTCTCGCAGCAACAACCCCTGACGCACCGTAACAAAGGATAGTAAATCGTCATCCGCAATCTGAGCAGCGACATTACAACTGAACACTAAGGGAGCGATCCACCATAGAGATAACATGTTCACGGAAACTTATCAATCAATAGGCAGGACGGAAGATAAGAGAGAGAACTGAACACCCAACAATGCATCACCATGGATGCAAACCGTGAAGGAGAGACACGAAAGTAAAGGTAAAAAGGGAGCTTTCACTCCCTGTGACCTGACCAGACAGGACAAAACCAAAAAGAAGTTGATCGCACGGTTGTTGGCCCAGAAGGCCGCGAGGTACTTGGTATCTTCATCAGCTTTGGGCCCGCATCGCGTCTTGGCAGGTGTTTAGAAGTGGGCCACTCGGGGATGTGAGACTGTCTGGATGGTCAACTCATGCCCCATGAATACGAATCCCTCTAGGCTAAAACACCGCTGGCGCCGATCGAAGCGCGTCTCCAGACCGTCAGGGGCGCTTGGTGATTTGAAGATCGGAATAAATAAATGCTCCAGGCGTCCCAAGTTGGCCGGCCCGGGCCATGCGAAACAATGACAGGTTCGGCCTCCCCATTTAGGTAACTCTTATAGGTTCGATCTGGTCCCTGGTGGCTTTCTAACATGTTTCTTCTGGTCTTCTTTGGGGCTGATCCCCAGAGATCCTTATCTCCTTAGCTGTGGACCTCGCCAATGCCAAGAATGCTCCGGCGGATCCCCGCGTCTTTTCATACAGACAACGGCGGTACGATCGACGATCTCACGGTGACAAGGGCACTCATTCCGTTGGGAGGTTGTTTCAAGCTTTTAAGATGATGTATTTATCCTATAGTTCCACAGTGGAGAGCCAGAGAGGACGACGATACGCAGCCGCATTGGAACGGACAGGAATTCCTCCTCTATCCTTGAAATAGAGCCCCCGAAAGAAGCTCACAGACAGTAAATTTTCCTTTCACAGTTTCAATTCACAGCAAGGAATATATGATATGTTCCTGCGGAATGGTGGAGAAACCTATACATGTATATAAAGACAGCTTCAAAAACAGAGGAACATATCCAGGAGTCGCTATGCGATTCGACCCATACGGCAATATCCTCTCTCTTATACTCAAGTCAGAACTATACCCCACTGCTACTGCTGTTCCTATCTCTCAGCTTCTCATGCAGGTCTCAAATCCTTTCGTCCTCTTGTGGCAGCTTCTCTGTCATCCTCATAGCGTAGCGAAGATAGCCTCCAGGAATAGAACTATGCGATCATTAATACTTATGAAGACCATCTGGGAGGACTCCAGATTCCGTAGACTTGCCTCTCATCTCTTCTGAGCCTCATTGAAGTTACATTGGCATCTCCCGTTGGCGCGGCGCTGACGAACGAGCATGCCGCAAGGAACAGAAGGAGGGGTCGAAATAGCATTGTTGTCGATCTTGTTTTGTATTTTCTTGGCACAAGGGTAGGAAGGGTAGCTGGTTTTCTTTTTATAGGTTATAGATGATTAAATCTGAGACTCAGGATCAAACAAATCCAAGGCAGGTCGACATCTTTTATATCATACTTCTCTCTTCTTGTCCCCTCTGCGTAGAACTGAACCCTCGAAGTACATGCGAAGTTATGAGCTCGAACAAAAACATGTCTCTATCGACCCAGACCAACAGAAACATTTGTTCCCCCGAGTAGTATAGATAGACTTATTCTTTAGTAAGCTTTTTTTTTTGGTGAAACTGTTGGTTGATTATGTTTCCTATCCATTGGAACAAAGGCCAAGCTTTCTTCTATTGTTGGGAAGAACTGGACATCTCATATATAAGTACAGCACATGAAAGATTGGAGAATTTGATAGATTTATTTTCTTTCGGAGCTCTAGAGATAAGAGATCTTGTTTCATGATTAAGCTTTCCTGCTGCTGGTGTTGGTGAGGTACGCATCCACTCACAGGGATTATGAACAAAGAACCTTCTAGTCTTCCTTTCATAACAAAATTGCTATTATAATACTAGACTATCTATCGGTCATACCGGTTAGTGGACTGGTCATATTCTACTGATGCCTTGAAAACTGGCGTAAGGCATCGCAGCAACTGGTAATAAAGTTGACTCGGACTTCCTCCAAGGAGTGAGTCAAAAGCCCGGAAATGATGTATCTCCCTGTGGAGTATTCTAGAAAGTTCTCCGATTTTTGGTCTCATTGAATGCGCATGATGCAGTTGATGCCTAGAACAGAACATCACTATCCTATTTGTAGGAAACCTGCATTGTTGAATATCGAACAGTGTTGATTCTTAGAATAGGCTAATTGTCGCGGTATGAAATATCGAAGAGTAGTTATACCTACGGTTTCTGAGGAGTCGTCGTCGTGTCAGCTATAGTATAGAAGAAATGTAGAGAAGCCATTTAGCTTCCAACCCAGCGGTCTAGAGTCGGCGGTACCAACTCGAGATTACGCGGTCATCGTCACCATCGTAGGAACGTCATGATTATCGTTAGAAGATAGGCCGACCTCATTATGAGGCTAATATGGGTAGACTGAATATAAGAATAGCCCGGTCTGAAGAGGGGTAGGATCTCTTACCTCTCTTTCGACAGAAACGATAGACAAGTATCCGCGACGCAGAGTGCTCCTATCCCGTTGGGAGAGTTATTCAAGCAATTTATCTAATCAGAACATCACGGAGCCGCTGAACAGAAACTATTTTCTGTAAATCGTATCACAGACTGCTTGTCAAGATGGATACACCTCCCTCTCCAGAATTGGACATCGTACAGATAGAGATGCAGTCGGACACACAAGACTGTGACGGGGAACGCACTGAGACGAATTTATATGAGGATCTCGACAAGCTACGTATCAAGCAGGAAAAAGGCATGCTTGAAAAGTACCCTAACGGCGAACCAGAAAAGACCATAGCGTGGACGAGCTTCACCTCGCTAGCAGATTCGACAGCTGACCAGTGTGACAACAAAGATAGCCGTGAGGTCATCGAAATCGATCCCAGAGGCGATGTTGCCCTCCGTGCAGGAACGAAGGATCTTCTCGTTTCATCGAAGATCCTGAGCATAGCATCCACCGTCTTCGATGACATGTTGAACGATTATACAACGATGGGACCGGGCAACTATTTTCACAAGAGAGGACTCCTGATTTTACGCTTGCAGCACGATGATCCTGAAGCTCTGAGTCTCCTGTGTCACCTTCTGCACCACAAGCTCGATGTTTCCTGCATGCCACGACCGAATCTAGATCTCCTGCTCAGGTTCGTCGAGCTAAGCAGAAAATACAAATGTCTCCCGTCCATTCAAGTCCAGGGATCTCATTGGCTGAGGTATGCGACTGAATGTACATGGATGAATCCCGAGGATATAAAGAAAGCTCTGGAAACAGCATATCTTCTGGGGGGCGACAAGGAATTCCGGGCTATTTACAAGAGATGTGCAGGGGTGCTCGATGCGGTAGGACTTCAGAATATGCTGATGGACTCTGACCTTCCTGTAAAGCTAATAGGTACGTACCGAATCTGGAACGGCATAAGTTTGCAATTGCCACAGACCAATTTTCAACTGCATATCCGCTTCAATAGTTTGTGTTCGATTCTTAGCTGGAATTCACTGACGCAAACATAGTGGAGAGCTTCTCTATGAGGAACAAGATATTCCAGAGCTACCTCTATGCAGTTGAGGATGCATTTTCGGAGCTTCAGCGCGACTACCGAAGGGCGAAACCACCCGGAAAGGTCTGCAGCTACTGCCGCAGCATTAAACCTCAAGGGACGAAAGTGTGCCACTCCTGCAGAAGCCGCGATTTCGAACCCATATCATGTACAACCGATTCTCGAGTGGCTACATTTCTGGATATCCTTGTATCATGCGGTCTCTGGCCAGTGAATGCGAATATGCATGATTCCATTCTGGGCATCTCTTCCAGAATCAGCGATGGGATCGATGAGCTCCACAGACGGGGGATGCACATGCACAACTGTGCATATGGGATAGACTGTCCTATTCATACCGTACTATCTGTTCTGGTAAAAGACCTGCAGAAAGCAGAGCGAGATAGCCAGGCTCAGGAGGACTCTTGGGGAGACATCTGGTAATTCAATGTATTTTCGACTAGCCATCTTGTTAGATAGTGGAGGCTTTGGCAAGAGTTTCGAATACCCTAGATGATCGGCAGCAAGAGCAAAGGGGGCTTTCGAGGATTTGGTACTCAGAATTTATATAAAAAAAGAGGACGAGAATCGTATCGCTAAGACAAGTCGGGACTTTCCCAATTCCTCATAAACTAGTAGTGTAGTAAGCCAAACACTCCGCAGATGTTGCTTGATGCTCCACCATCTTCACCGCCTTCGTAGTCTGCCTCAAACGGTCATCTATTGGATCCGACCCTTAAGCATGCGATCACATACAAATAAACCACATGAGAAGAAGAGCTTACCAGTAACATCGGAGACACTTCTCTCTTCCTGTAGCGACACATCAAATCACACATATAAGACCAACCAAATGCGTTCTTCTACCCGACTCCTCGCTGCCCTCTCCCGCAGCCAATTATCAAAATTAAAGCAGCCCGCTCTTGATCTCGAGCATGTGAGTAGCCATTCTAGTCAATATGACATAGACGAGCTCCTTGCTAGGTACTAATTAAATACAGTTCATCCAAAGACAACGCGTCCTATCATTATGGAGAGAAATCGTTCGAGCCTTAAATAGTAAGGACTTCATTCCCTTTTCCTCTTCCTCGTCTGTTCAGACATCTCGTCTCGTTCATGAATATCTGCAATTGATGCATACCAATCCATTCTTCCCTACTAACTAATCCCATGACCAGAGGTCCCTAAATCGCCCACGCGCAATGAACTACGTGACTATGCGCGGCAGGAATTCGAGCGGAATAGGAACGTCGAAGACTTGGTGAGTTCGAATATCCTTTCATGATCGTTGGTGGGTTTGATAGCATGAGACTGATATGGTTCCTATTCGGGTCTGGGTTGAAAAGGCACATATTCGATATTTGATTTCTGTAAGTTATTCTCTCTTGGGATGTTTGATTATGGGATTTGTATGACTGATGATGAATAGACGGGAAAGGCGGAATTTGATACTATGAGGAGATACATTGATGAGCAGGCTGCGCAGTGATGTGGCGCTGGTTGCTCTGTGGAATGATTTTCATGACGAATTTATAGAGACTGGACGATGAAAAGCGCTGTCCAATACCCATACATGGGAAAAGTGGACTTGTGAACATCCTTTTATGCCCGGAACTAAAGGGATCTATGTACAATACAATACATCATAATAAAGTGGAGATGGGCAGATAACCAATTTTGCACCACATTCCTCATTCCACCATCTTCCTTCTCTTTCTCACTTGCTTCCATAAATCAGCGACTTCACCGCATCCAACACACCCCCACCCTTCTTCTCATCCGAAGGCTCAACAGCCGCTCTGTTAGTCTCCTGCTGAACCGACGACTGCGGCTGCGCGGCCTTCTGCCCAGCTTCCTTCGCGGCGGCTTCGATGGCCGCATGTCTCTCTCTCCAGTTCCTGTCTTCCTTGTCTCTGATCTCCAGCTCCCGCAACCACGCATCCCTCTTCTCCTGCTGCTTGCGTTCCTCGACTATCTTCTCAAGCTCTTTTCGTTGAGCGCGCTCGGTCTTGTAGTACATTCCTCCAGCGACGACCGCGAGAAGTGTAAAGAACTGGGCGTAGATACGGGCTCGGAACATCCGGTTCATCTCGACGGAATCACGGGCCCTCATCGACTTGTAGGCGCGATAAAGGGCGTAACTGGTGGCGGCGCATCCTGTAGATTTCAAGAATTAAATTAGGCTTCTTCAACAACATTCCTACAAAGTTCCTCCATTCTAGTAACCGAAGCTCCGTACGGACAGCGGAAGTGCAGGACCGGCGAAAGGACCAGGTGAAAGCGACCGGACGTACCTAGCGGAATAAGAGGCTCCTCTTTAAGACGTCTCTTGAACTTCTGAACCGCTGTCTCTTCTTTGAATTCCCTAAAAGAGAGCTCGTTAGCCCCGCCAAACCGTTGATCCCGCAATCAAAGCTATGGGTACCTACGTGCCGTCAAACGACGAAGGGAGCGGAGCCTTGTCGCTCATCGTGGATATATATTGATGAATTTTCTCGAAGAATGGATGAAGATACTGAATTCAGTGACTCTTAGATGAGGTCAACGGTAGCAATTCGAGCTCCGTTAGACTCTGTGAAGTCCTGTAGCTTTCCGTCTTCGCCGAGGTCGTCGCCGATGTCTCCAAGCTTGGGCGTGAACAACAGCTGCCCTGAACGGAAGGGTAGAGAATCACGGTCAGATGAGAGAAAAAATGGAAGGACAGAATTAATTGCCCTCGTCTGAAGCGATGATGAGGAGTTCAGTCACGATAAGCAGAACTAACGCCCTGTCGCCGTGACGTCGGAGAAGAAATGGGATGCCAAGAATTCTCCGGTCTTTACGATACATACAAGTACAGAAATCTAACCACTGTTGGACAGGCATGATCGTTCTTCGAATCTTGTATATAATGCAGAATCCTGCGCTTGTTTTCAGGTATCTAATTAATTACCTGTAAATAACTACGGGGTTTTTCAAGGAAGGCTGTTATGAACTGTTGCAGCCTGGAGGATTGCATTATTCGTTGTTTGGGCAATACGGCAACTATATTACTCCGGTATCATGGAATGTACATCCGACAGGTTAATCCTACGAACTAGGAAATGTCGGTTCTCGAGGGTCGCTCATGAGTTCTGTTATAATTTGAAGACGATCGCGGGCATCACTGACTTCGTCTTCCCAGAAACGTAGCATATCCATCGCGCTCTTGATAGCCTCCTGCCATCCTTGAGGCATAAGATCCTGAATTCCGCGACTGTGAGACGCCGCAAGCAGGATAAGGGCACTCCGCGTGCAGGAACGGAGCATCAGCCACGTACCGTGATGACGGTGGTTGAAACCTGGCTGGTTCTTGTGGATCCTGTCCACAGACATTTGTAAGCCCTTCCGGGCGTACTCATCGATAGACGGGTCACGACGACCATGGTTGATTGTTTCTGCCATAAAGGGAAAATACATCCATTCGTAGCAGTCCAGCAGATGGCCACGGAGGACAAATTTCAGCATGTCATCATCCTTTTCCGGTGTGGCCAATGAAAACATTGGAGGAAGTGAAGCCATCCTAAGATCGTTTGTGAGCAAATGAGTCATTTAAACATACATTCAATGAATTCTCACCAGTCAGCGGCCTGAGACTCGAAAGTGGCCGTGGATTCCACCATCTGTGCGATACGGAAGAACCTGCCTTCCTCCTGATTCCGGAACAAATGATGTAGAATCCGGTTAGCCAATCTTCTCAGCGCAATCTCTGCTAGGTAATAGTACCAAGCTCGAGCTGCATCATTTTCCAGATGCTCTGATGGGGGGCTTGGAAACGATGTGGGATATGAGAGATCCTGCAACCCAAAGCCTGGCAGGGATAATTCTATACGGACCTCTCTGAAGGGAAAGGCGGAGATGTCAGTACGCGAGACATGAGATAGACGATCTGGTAAACCTACAGTTCCGATTTCAAACACGTCCAGTACATGCTTTCTTGCGATGCCCGTTCGCGTCTGGCTTCAGGTCTGGTCATTGCTTCAGAGCTTAAAGGCTTTTTAGGGAAATCGAATCCCTGGGAAGTTGCCGCTGCTTGGACAAAGAATCTCCAGGCCTTCATAGGTTGCTGAAGAGTCATTAGATATACTCCCGCATAGAAAAAGCACTGTGCTTCAAGCACCCCTCCCTTATGCATGAGTGAGCCCAGTCGTTTCTGCGCGGCCTCGAAGTATGACCTTGCAAGGACAAAGCTCGGTGAATTTCTCGCCACGATTGACTTGGCCTCATACCGGCCCTGAAAAGCTTCTGCTATGGAGCCAAGTGCACACAACAAGAGCTGAAAAATAAGGTTATGTCAGAAAATATTTCTTGCAGTGATGAAAGGACTATTACTAGGGGCTATAGGTACTCACCACGAGACAGGATGGTGTATCCCAACCGATTCCGCTCACGCACACTTGATGGACGAAGCGGCGAACGAGAGAAACGTCTAGAATTGGGTTCGCGATGTGGACCCGCTCTAGGAAGCTATCGAGCAATCGATTACAACCTCCCAGATCGAGATTCTCCACGAAGGGACCAGTTTCTGCTGCCAGGGACCAGCCCTGCGTGGTTGGAGGATCTGTTCGATTGAGTAGTGCTTTCAAATCCAGACGAGAGTCGAATCTGTTGCGGAAAACCGGCCACGAAAGGACCGTTTCGATGGTGACCGTACTAAAGTCCGGACCATAGGACAAGTTGGACATGGGCGATCCATACTCGATGGGAGTTTCCTGCTCAGGAACTGCAGCCCTGCTAGAATCCTCATCCCCCGGTTTGGTGCGTATTAACTGTTCGAGCTGGTCCAGCTTTTCTAGAATCGCCAAACTCGCCGGATCAAACCTGCGCGGCGGAAATCAGCTTCTGGTCTGCATCTACGGACAACTCTAGGCACCGATCAAGGTATGGGAGATGTCATACGATGACAGATCTGTTGGGCTCGTTATACACTTGGCGCCCACTTTTTCGCAGAATGAGCACGAGGGCTTCTTATTGTCACATTTTGTCCGACGGGCCCTGCATACCTGACAGGCCTTGTTGGCACGTTTGCGAGGATAGGCGGCGGTTCCACGTGGAGCAGGACGTTTCCTCGTGGCCGCCGCATGGTTGCTATTATTATTGTGATTGCTGTCCTGATTCAGATCATCCGTCGCGTTCGTAGCGGATGGATTCTGCGGGGTCGGCACCGCGCCGAGCGACGGGAACTCGGGCTCCACAGCATGAAGAAGATGCTGCAAGGAATCGTTCATGAAGCTCGTAGTAGAATTAGGCTCAGTGGTAGGGCTGGTGGGATAGAACCTCTGGGGAGCATTGGGAGACCGCGGAGTATCGCTCCTGTTCCGTTCAGGGCGAAGGGAGTGAGAAAAAAAAGCCTGGGGAAGAGATCGATAACCCGTTGCGCAAGGTTATGGGGCACTGCTTCGTCATCCTCGTTGGGCCCTGTTGTTTAACGGTTTGCGATTCGGCATCCCCAGACTGTCTAGAGTTCAGCCAGCCCAGCCTAAAATGCAACTAAGTTTAAGCAACTGGCGCGATGGCGTTGGGGCTTGCCTAGATAACTTAGGGTCCGTCAGGGCCCTTCTCCTGGCGCCTGCTCCAGATCCCCTGAACAGTGAACTTTTATGCATCCTCAAATAGTGAATACAGTACGTTAACTTGTATCGTTCATCTGCTGAAGTGAGTGAACCAGAGAGCGGAAAATCTCGACCATCACCCATGAGGATGGTCACTCCCACTGCCAACCCTTCAACTTGAGGCATACTGCCCAGGAGTAGGACGACTTCTGTCTCTTGCACTCCTGAATCGTGAAGATATATATTTTTTTTCCACCAACAATACAATTGACGAGTGAGCATGAGGTTCCTCTGGGGGAAGAAGCCCCAGGATGCGATCGTTGAAACGCATGAGGAGATCAGCATCGATCGACTCCACAGCAAAGAAGTGATTGCCAGCCATAACGAAGAGGAACACCAACTGTCAGTCTGGTATGTGATCCGCCATCATAAAGGACTTGTCTGGTGGTGCTTCTTCTTCGCTGTAAGTGCAATTGGATGGTATGTACTTCATTCCCCTATCCCTTCTTCTAGGCGACTGTCAGATCGGCGACGCGTCAACCGCGTGGCCGTTCGTACTAGAATTGTTTCTACACCATCATGATTGATGCAGGGCTGAGAACCGTTCAGGGGCTTCGATGCACAGGTGAATAGCGCAGTTATCTCGGTGCCCGCGTTCCGCAGAGAGTTCGGTCACCTGGCCCATGGGAAGCCGCTGATCCCGGCGCCATGGGTGAGCGCCTTCAACATGATCTCGTCTGTTGGTCAATTCTTTGGAGGATTCTTCTGCAGCAGTGTCGTGGACCGCATCGGCCGGCGGGGGGGCCTAGCGATCGGCGTGGCCATCTCGTGTGGAGGCATTCTGGGCGAGGTATTCTCCACCCACCGCGCTGCGTTTCTCATCAGCAAATTGATTCTGGGCGTCGGGCTTGGCTTCTACTTGACCATCGGTCCGCTATACTGCTCCGAGGTACGATGGTCCCAACTGCCCTTGCAGGATGAATGACTTTCTCTCCCCCATACCAGGAGTTCACCATGTTTGACTGAGTGCAGGTTTCTCCTGTCGTCCTGCGTGGCATTACCACAGCAGGGGTGAACCTGGGTATTGTGATCGGTCAACTTCTGTCAAATGCTGCTATTCGAGGCTTCGGTTGCCGGAACGATAGTTGGGCCTATCGGGGTCCGTTTGCCATTCAGCTGCTTTTCACTGGTAGGTTTCCTCATTCTTAGTGGCAGGGCTACGAGACTGATGGCGATGCTGCTAAGCTTTCTTTGTATTGGGCCTCCCGTTCTCCGTGGAATCGCCATGGTACTTGATACGTCGCAACGATGTAGACGGCGCTCGTCATGCATTGCACAGGCTATACGGGAAAGACACTGATGTCGAAAACAAATTAAAGGCCATGCTGAGATGCTCGGCCGATGAAGCAAATCTCCAGAAGACCCGATGGATGGACTGTTTTCGTGGCACTGACTGTCTCAGAACCTTCATTTCCGCTGGGGTCTTTGTTTGTCAACAATTGAGCGGCATTATCTTTGTTCTAGGATTTTCGACCTATCTATTCGAGCTTGCCGGGTTGACTGTCTACCGCTCTTTTGACCTGGGGGTTGGGGTCACTGCCTGTGGGGTGGTAGGGACTATAGTCTCCTGGATTGTGCTTAACTCCTGCGGGAGACGAAGGATCTTCCTGACCGGTATGATGGGTCTCACTATATGCCTTCTGTTGATCGGTATATTGGATGTGATCCCTACTCGAGCTGCGGGCTGGATGCAAGCGTCTTTTACAGTTGTCTACGCGCTTATATACCAAGCTACCATTGGAGCGGTTGCATATGTCCTCCTTGGTGAGGTGTCGTCTATAAGACTGCGGGCAAAAACAACCGCTCTTGCGACAGCAACCCAGTCCGCTTTTGGTATCGCGATGAACGTCGCAGTTCCTTATATGGTCAACCCGGACGCTGGTAACATGAAGGGAAAAGTGGGATTCATCTTCGGTGGTCTCGCGCTAGTGTGCACGGTTGTCTCCTATTTCTATATACCGGAGTTGAAGGGACGTACCTACGACGATATAGATACTCTCTTTGCCAACCGTGTACCGCCAAGGAGGATGGGCCATTATATGATCAACCACTGCTAATAGTGACTGCTTTGTCACGACATAGATTCTCACGTGTATATTTTTAATGCTTCTACAGTACTTAATCCTTCTAGACTAATAAAAAATGTGGTGATTAAAACTTATATCAAATATTTTCACAACCTCTAAGCCGAAGAGGATGGAGGTGCTCCTAATATGCAGAACGTGAAGTTTATAGATCCAGCCCAAAAGAGAAAGTAGGGCTTGCCACTAGGGTTGATGACTCAGGACGCTCCCGCTTTTCGGAGGCGGTCATTTTTCATGAGCGATGCGATGACGGACAAAAGTAGTACAAAAGTTGGGCTAGGGCTTATTCACCGATATTCCTTTCCCAACTTCGACCTCAATTCCCCATCTCTATTGTGCGGATTGTATCATCTAGCCAGTCCGTTTGCTTCCAGAGATAATGTCTGACGAGTCTTCAACCAATGGCGCTCCCACGCCTGTCACGCCCAAACTCAGCGGGCTCTCGCTGACCGAATATGCCTCAAATCCAACGCCTCCCGGCGTGAGGGGAGAGCAGACACTACCGGGACTTCCCCGAGATTGGCACATCCCTGATGCTTTTCTTCTTCCAAATGGATACCCAGATGTGAGACTTTTGAACGCTTCCAGATCATCTGTGGTTCATTCTGACCGCCTGGACTTATGAGTGCAGTACCTCCGTTTGATCCTCACGTCCCGCGTCTACGAAGTTTTGGATGAAACTCCTCTTCAACATGCTGTGAACCTGAGCAACAGGCTCGAATGTAGGGTGCTGTTGAAGCGGGAGGATCTCCTCCCGGTCTTTAGCTTCAAGCTCCGTGGAGCTTACAATAAGATGGCTCATCTGACTCCGGAGCAGAGATGGAAGGGTGTCATTGCATGCTCAGCAGGTAAGTTTCATTGATACCATACTTAAAATCCGTCTGCTGATATCCTGCTTCTTTCCCCCTAGGCAATCATGCGCAGGGCGTTGCCTACTCCGCTCGCAAGTTGAAGATTCCCGCAACCATCGTAATGCCTTCCGGCACCCCCGCGATTAAGCACCGCAACGTTTCGCGGCTAGGCGGTACCGTGGTGCTGCACGGAATTGACTTCGATGCAGCAAAGGAAGAGGCCCATCGCATGGAGAAACTGCATGGTCTTACGAATATCCCTCCCTTCGACGACCCTTATGTCATCGCCGGTCAGGGAACCAGCGGCATGGAGCTGCTCCGTCAGGCGAATCTGCAGAATCTGGAGGCTGTTTTCTGCTGCGTCGGTGGAGGTGGGTTAATCGCCGGTGTCGGAGTATACATTAAGCGCATCGCACCACACGTCAAGGTGATCGGAGTCGAGACTTACGATGCCAATGCAATGGTCCAGTCGCTCGAAAAGGGCGAGAGAGTCACATTGAAGGAAGTCGGGCTTTTTGCGGATGGTGCTGCGGTCAAGGCCGTTGGCGAGGAGACCTTCCGCATCTGCCGCGAGGTTGTGGATGAGATCATCCAGGTGAGCACTGATGAGACATGCGCCGCCATCAAGGATGCTTTCGAGGACACTCGGTCTATTGTGGAACCTGCAGGCGCGCTCGCCATTGCAGGTCTGAAGAAATACGTTGCGAAATACCCCAACCCGAATCCGAATCGAGAGTTGGTCGCCATCACATCAGGCGCCAACATGGACTTTAACAGGCTCAGGTTCGTCGCGGAACGGGCCGCCTTGGGCGAGAGGAAGGAGGCGCTGCTGAGCGTTACCATTCCCGAGCACCCTGGGGCTTTTGCCAAGTTGATCGAGGTCATCATGCCTCATGCGGTCACCGCGTTCAGCTACCGCTATGCCACTGCAGAGTCGGCCGACGTACTCATGGGCATCTCGCTGTCTGCTTCGACCAGTAGGGTCGACCTGGCCAACATCGTCACCGAACTGGTGAAGAACGGTATGAGTGCAACTGATCTCAGTGATGACGAGTTGTCAAAGACGCACCTCCGCTACCTTGTTGGTGGCCGCAGTAGCGTTAAGGACGAGCGCCTCTTTATGTTCCAGTTCCCCGAACGCCCTGGTGCTCTGGCCAAGTTCCTCACCACCCTCCGTCCTCACCAGAACATCTCCCTGTTCCACTATCAGAACTACGGTGGAGATGTTGGTAAGGTATTGGCAGGTATCCAGTGTCCGGATATTGAGAAGGTTGAACTGGAAGCGTTCCTGGGAGACCTGGGCTATCCCTTCACTGAGTGCACGGATTCGCCCACCTACAAGAGGTTCTTGCGTGAGGAATAGATCAAGAGACTTTCGTTTGTTGGTATCTTCTTTTATACGACCTCACGCGATCTGTATGCTTCTCAACAAGTATTGTATCTGCCAATAGATTCAACGGCCGAAGTGTCTTCTGCATGTGGAAAATTTGCTTGGCGTTTGGGTGAAGGGGGACAGTATGCTAGCTCCGGATTGCCGACGATGTGTTCTAAAGAATATAACAATTACGTCCTCTGTGACAAGACAAGAAATAAAGATGAAATACCTAATCTACGTTTCTCACATAATCAAGAGTTGTACTCTGTAGAGTTGCAAATTAGACCAATCACCATCCCGAATTATCGGACCCGGAAGCGCGGCGATACTGAATACCCGGCGAACATTTGCTCCGGCCCGGAGTCTCCCAAGGTGATCATCATGGTCACCACGATAATCTAGTTGCAAGACCATCAGGCCGATTTCAAGTCCTCTTCAACAAGTTCTCACCGAAGAGAGACCTCCAGGGCGCGAGGAGCCCTTTTCGAAACCGGCCCCGCTACAACAATCGCGTCTCAAGAGACGCCCTCCGCAACCATGTTCCCTCTCCGATCCCTTCTCACCTCCGGGTCTTCCCTGCGCCAATTCCTCACTCGCCAGACGCTCTCTCAATCGTTCATTTCGCGGTCATTTTCACAACTCTCCAAAATCTCCGCCGGTAACGGTCTTCGCGCTCTGCGCTTCTGGAGACCGCAGGCCGGAAATGGCGCGGTTGCGGGCGTCGGAGCTCTCGAGCAGATTCGGGGAATGAAGACGCGGTCGTCTGTTAAGAGGCTGTGTGATGGATGCAAGGTGGGACTTTCCTCCGTGGACGCAGTGATATGATATGTTGTTCGTGTGAAAGGATATATATGCTGACTGAGCAATCACCAGCCCGTTCGGAGAAAGAACCGCGTGTACATCATCTGGTAAGTCTTACTTTCTGTCCCTGGTTGCAAATGGATGAACCCTCGATACTAATTTGTTCTTTCTATGATAATAGCTCCAAGAACCCGAAGCACAAGCAACGACAAGGAAAATAAACGCATTCATCTTGTTTTGGGATTTGGTGGGGAAAGAATCGAGGCGATGAAAATACCCCCGATAACATGCAGTTCCAATATGATATCGATATCCACATCCATAACGTCGAATTTACTCTCCAATGGCGTTTCAATCTCCCATAGATTAAGGAAGCAAAACGCGCACACATAAATCCCTCATCCCCATCCGTGCTCTATGGATACCGTACGACTACAGAAGTGCGTGTGACATACCCAGAATCCAGATGCAATCCCCGTTATCCTCACATCATGTACTATAACCAAGCCAGGCCATTTATGTTTTCCTCCATGTGTTCTAGATATCGTCCACCTGGGCCCTTACGGCGCAGACGTTGCATTGCATGTTTAGTATACATTGAACAAAAAAGGAACTCCTCTATTACTTTTCCCCACTTGGTTCTGGTTCTGGTTCTGGTTTCAAAAATGATATGATATTATATACATTGCATTACGAAGCTTTGATGGAGAGTATGGTATCGTGTTTTCGACTAATTGAGAACAGTACAGTGCAGTACATTATCTACATACATAGATGAGGGGGAGGAGAAAGAGAAGAGGAGAGATATGTAATCGGGCCGTCGTATTTTCCTTCCTGTAATGGATTAGTTCGCCTCGAGTGAGTTTGCTCTGTGCTCTTTAGACGGGAATGTTTTTTCCATATGATTCATTGTAGCTTGCTTGCTTGTTTTTCCTAATTAATATATTATATATTATGTCATCCTCCGGCTAAGGGTTCATGTTGTTTTCGCTCCTCTCGTATCCTGGAAAATGGCAATTTTGAGCAAGGGGGCGTGAAGCTGAGTTTAGCTGCTAAAACTGGCTGGACTGGAGGGAATATATGATAGGTAGGTAGACTTAAGATCACGATTATAGATGTAGGACATAATTTCCCGCCGTTCCGGGGCATGTGTATAATATTTATTCTACCCTTCCCTCTTTAACAACCACACACACACACAAAAAACCAAAAAAAGAAAAAGACAAAAAAAAAAAATTCTAACTACTAAGATAACATATCTAACAGTCTAGTATATAGAATATAATTAAGTGGAGAATAATTCTTTCATAGTATTAAATTTAGGTATATTATAAGTTAACTTAAATATTCCATACAGATGGCATGGCACATTTCCAAGGGGCATAAGGTATATAACAGTCACGATGGGGTATGAACAAGCAGCTTGCAGATGCTGACTGGCTTGCAATGCATGTAGATACGAGCAGATAGCGAGAGGTTCAGGGACGGATGTTCCCGGAACTTTTTCACTAGTGCTGTGTAGTTCAGATCCTTAGGGCAGGTTCCTCGATGGTTGGCATTGTGAGGGCCTAAACCTGTTGAGCAGGTTCACTACCGGAAGCAGTGGCGGTTGGGGCGTCGGCTGCTCTCTCCACTTCCTTCTCATGGTAAGGCTTCTCCCTCCGGCCGGAGAATCTCTCTGGGGCCATACGATCGTAGAGACGGAGGTCCAGATCGGCTTTGTCGATCTTCGTGTGGACGAAGAGGATGAGGAATGCGAAGATTGGTTTTGTGAGGAGATCGAGGATACCGTAGAAGATCTGTTCCGAGTCGGGCGCGATAACGTTACCACCCTCAGAACAAGCCCAAGCGATCGGGTAGAGGATCCAGAGGATGGAGAGATAAACAGCCAGGAATGGATAGTATCTGGCGACGTTTCCGCCCACAGCTCTGGAAGCGACGATGCCATCCCATATGTTAATCTCAATCGACAGCAGCATCGACACAGTGCCTATGGTGTAGAATCCCCACCGAAAAGTATTGGGGATGATGGTGCCGACAAGGTACATGGCAGTAAACACAATTATCAGGATGATGTTATAAAGAATTGTGTGCCAGTATAAACCTGCCGTAAGGTTCAGGCTTATAATAATGAAAGGCATCGTGAAAAGCCTGATCTCCATTAGATATTTTCTCCAGCAAGCTTCTCAAATGAGGATACATACCAGTCGACGTATCGGATCCAAAACACCTGTCGAGTCGCTCCGGCGACATCGCTCTCATGTCTAATCCATTCCGGAGCAACAGCCAAAGAGGCGAGATCTGAAGCTATCGCAAGGTAACAGAAACCAGTGACAACGACAGTCAGAACGCTGAGGTAGTGGAAGATGCGGTCTGTCCGGGGAGTCCAAAACAGGAGACCGAGCAAGATGACAAGGCTGAAGTAGTCGACCGAAAATACCGTCCACAGCCAGTCACTACCGCGCTCCGTGATGTGAATGGCGGCGGAAGGTGGATTAATTTTCAGCACATCATTGCGCTTAACGATCGTGGAGAACAATGTATCCATTGCGAATAGTTGATGCGACTATTGTTCCTCCAAGTCTGTAAGAATTGACCACTTGGAGCTGGGGAGGGATATTCCGCTCTAGATATATAAGAGAGAACCTTGATTATTGACCATGGAGAAGGAAAGTCAAAAGAGCTCACAGGCTCGGGAATCCGCTCCAATTTATGAACCTTGCAGATCTTTACAGATGGAATTGGCCGGAAGAGAAAAATCCGCAAACACAGTGATGCAAATCGGATCAGCCAAGTCGGATTGCTGATCTCATCGTCAGAATCTGAACCGTCCCCATTGCGGATGGGAGGACCAAGTATCACACAACCTATTCCCATTAATTGGTACGGCACTACGGAAGACACCGGGTTGGGAAGAGTTTGATGATGATACAACATCATGGTGGGAGAACGACAGGCCACTCGAAAGCTGGGCATGCCGTCTCGAGTTCTGTCAGCAGTCAGTTAGCCGCCGTGGCGTGACAAGAATTGACCTTTCTAGAAGCAGCCGGGAGCGTGCAAACATAAACAGACATTATCACCATCCTCCATCAGGTCTGGTCTGGTTGTAAAAGAGCCTGAGCCCCTGAGACCTATTCTCAATGCACCTGGCATAGTAATTCGACGATGTAATACCTCTCAGGAAGTTCGTAGAATCCATCATCAGGCGTTGTCGTACGGAAACAATAGAGGATCGACTGACGTTTAGCACCAGGTCCGGAGTGCTGCAGATACCTCCTGCGCAATTACCTCTGACTAGTAAACTAACTTAGTCCTTTTTTCCCACCACCTGACTATGGCCCTCGGCTCTTACGGGACTTCAGCTCCACGGTTCTGACTGAACTAATCATCATGAAAGACCGGGGAACTCCTAAATTTCTTTCTCCCCAATTGGGGCTCGCCGCATTGAACAAGAGCAAACCGCATGATCCCTGCAGGTTGCCGATCTTAAAAGTGGAGAATTGTTGCTACCATCATCCATGTTCCTCTCATAGTCTCATTTATTCGTTCTTGGCCCATTGCATCATCCTACGTCGCATGACTGGCCTTGCGTCGTGATGTGAGAGGCTTGAGATTATACATTAGCGCGGGCGATCCTGCGGCTCCTCAGGGAAAATCATTTACAGCTTGGCTGAGGTTATAGGTGCGTTCGATATTGCTTTATGCTGTCGGGAGTCAGCAGGGATGAAGCTTCACCAACTACGGTACGGAGTATATGGTCTACAGAAATAATGATTATAACCATAATAGCCCACCCTCCCGAAGAGAAGACCCGTAAGGGAGATAATGGTTCGATCAAGGCTCTTCACGGACCATTGGACTACCGAATCCACCTCCAGTTTTTCACTTCTACCCCGGTTCCTAGTTAGTTAGTCTGTCTGCCGTTTTATCTTGGCGTTCACACAGCACCCGTGACATGCGTTCCGTCTCCGAGATTAGACCGGAGACAACGCACTGCTAAAGGAAAGGATCTTACCCTTGTCGACTGACAGGCATGGATGGGGAGCTAAAACTCTTCTCGGCACCTTTCACCCTGTCACCAAGAATCTAATTTCAATTCCTGCATCTATAATAACCTATAGTGGTTAGAAACCGTGGTTCTGGTTTCGGTTAGTGTGTCACGGACCAACAACCAAGGATGGGTAATAATTACGAACTAATAAGACATAACACCACTACAGAATTGCAAGGGATGACAATGAAAAGACCTGTCGTAAATCCATGGATTTCTCCAATATGCGAAATTTCTCTTAGGAAAAAATCATCCTATTCCATCACCCGAGAAACCGGGACTAACCGCTATCTCAAGTACATTCCGATCTCATCCGATGCGCTGCACGGCGCGACCCTGGTTCTCCTACCAGAGTCCAATAGGAAATAAAGCAATATAGGATCTATAAAAGAGGGGAAAGAAAAAAAAATTCAAAGCAAGTGTGGAGTCAGTCTGGGGATAAAGCAGATGTGTACATAGTCGACGCGACCCGACCTCGCTAATTATTAATTTCTTGGCCAGACCTCGCCCTGAGCAGATTAGCAATACAATACTATCCACAATTTCGAGCAAGCGTTTCCGAGGCCCGAGGGAGGAAAGACGAATTTAGGCATGCCGTGCCGTTATGTTATAGAGCAAGAGAACCAGGTACCTAGGTAACGTCCCTGAACTACTGTAAAAGGTTAGAGGTGGTCTGGGGTAGATATATAGAGACAGAGTTGGAGGTAGGAGTCCAACGTTGCATCCTCATAGACCAAATTGGTTGACGTGAAAGGAGATTCTTCATGGATATCTGCACAAATGACGCTAATTCAAGACATGGAAAGGAAACGGCGTAACTATGGCGTAACTATGCCGCAAAATGTGTAGGTCATAAAATCTCACGGAAAAGTGCGCGCTACAATTTGCGAGACTTCATCTATACTTCCAGTCAGCATCTATACTCCAGAGGCATGGAGCAGGGAGGCCATACCTCTCATTCCTTGCATGGCCTCAAAAGCGATCGAATAATTCGAAAACCCCTTTATAACAAGCTGGAGACCCTTGTAAAGATCGTTCATAAACCCTGTGAACAGTAAACTTGTGTTATCGTCGGCTTCATTGGGAGAAACCGAAGTACCAATGCTGTTTTGACGCAGAGTACGAGTCTTGAAACACAGCATGAGCAAGGCATAGCTACTCTGCATTGCACAGCAGGCAAACGTTGGCATCGTGCGCGGCACCTCGATAGCTGACAGTTCAGACAGACGTGGAGGGGTGACATATGAGATGCAGTTATTCGGATTAGGATAGGGTAGACTGTCAATAAGTGTGACAATGCTGAGAGCTGAGTGAAGGCATATCTTTGAAGACGCATGAGCTGAGAAAGAGAAGCGCAGCCCGAGATCTTCGGCTGATAAAGATGTATAATCAGGAGGCGATGGCATCGGAGATGAGTTCATTGTAGACAAAGAGTCCATCATTCCGCGACAACTGCATCTGTCCTTAACTGTAGACTCGTTTGAAACTCCTAGGTCGCAGTGTCGTTTCATAAATATAGGAATATCTGAGAATGCACAGAACCGATGGGTTTTGAGCCTCGCACTGAAACAGTTAGAGCGAAAACATCATATGGAGGATATACCCCTACCTGTGAAGTTTTATTTGAGCTATCGACCGGATAGCCCTAGCAACCACAGCCTCAGATGAGTCCACCGGTGTCGTGGCTGAGACCTGAGATAACGAAGGCGATTCTTCCTCGTTGAGGAGTGCCTCGATCTGATCGTCTAGCTCTAGCATTCGCTGCGGAACCCATGATAGGTCAGACCAAGCTTTCAGTGCTTTGGCAAGATCATGGACGAACTTCGTGGCAGCGAGGATGGTCTGTTGAGCTTTGATTAAAAAGGACCATCCCTTAGTAGGTCAGTATAGTTAATTTGATAATACGACTGAGGGTCAGATGACTGACTTGGGGGTCTGAGATGAAAGTCGGAAGCGGGGTGACGAACCGACCATCATATATATCGAATACGGCGGGCTGCATGAGATTAGCAATTTTCTCTAGTATTTATTAGACATTTTCGTACCGTATTGCTGACTATCGAACCTTGACACACGGTAACATACTAAGATAACTTAGAAATGACCGACGAGAAGGCAGATCTCAAGCAAACTTACTGTCATCCACCAGGCTCTTCTCCTTGCTTCTGCAAATTGATCATTCTCGGTAGCCTCATGCAAAGATATACACATTGCTGCAGTTAGCGCCTGCCCTGCACGGTTCCTCATTTTGGTCATGTTGCCTCTTTGAGCGTATTCGTACGCACTGAGCAAGTTGAGTGCTAGGATGCTTTCCAAATGGACCGGAACTTTCGGGTGGAATGGTTCCCGACCGAACTGATGAGTTCCTTCCGAGAGAGCATCGGAAGGATTGATAGTAGAATGCAGCAACTCAGAATCCACTTCGATCGCCTCAAGGGCTGACTGAGCAAATGCTTGAGCATAGTCTCTCCTTAGTCTTACATAGTCTAACCTGGAAGGATCTTGCTCTAAAGGATGTGGAATCAGAACCAAGAGAGCTGAAATAGCTAAACTCAAAGGAGTTGATGGTTCAAATGAAGAACTCCCGTCTGACGTGAGTGGGCGATTGATGACTGGCAGGCGCTCTGGAGGAGGAAGTAGAGGACAATAAGGGTGAATGAACACGTAGTAAGCGTCCAATCTGTCTCACGACTTAGCTCAGTAGGTTAAATTGAAACTGTGAGAACTCACATGTCTTCATTGCTGCCATATATCTGGACGAGATCTCTTGAGATGGGACTGGACATAGATGCTGGTCCTTCCTTCTCCTTTGGAGGAGCGAATATCGAGTCAAAGATATTCTCTATTTCTGCGATCGGCATCTCAACACTGGACAGACCGGCTCCCGGATCAGCTAGACTGACAAGCTGGTTGAACCATGCTATTATCACGAAGTGTCAGCTGGAGTGACATGTAATAACATTTCCTGTCCGAGAGATATGGCCTACCATCATCGGTGAAACTTAGGTCAGCAGATGTCTCACGGCTGCCTCTCTCAGTAGTCTTTACATCTTGTGGTTGATCCTGCTGTTGTAGGGGATCATATTTTGTCTTTTTCTTACAGACGCGCGGGCCTCCGCGTCTACTTGGGATATAGCAGCATGTTATGCCCCTAGCAATGCAATTTGCACACCGTTCTTGGCCATCACAACGGGTGCGTAATGATCGACTGTTCAAGAATCAGCATCACTTTTAGATCGTGGATTATAGTATTTAGGACTAGAAATTAAAAACGACATACCAAGAAAGGCATGCAAGTTTCACAGGAGGTTTGCTAAACTTGCGCCGTTTTTGGGGTTGGAAAGCTGGCGTATTAGAGATTTGAGATCGGCCCTCGCTTGATGAGACCGATGCCATAACCTGAGAGTCCAGTTATAGCGTATTTAAAGCGCCCTAGAGTTGACCGTCAATCGTGTGGAGAAGCTGTTGTGAAGGCATTCGCCGTCTTTTAGGGATTCTAAGACGAGCAAATCCCGCCCGGGGATACCAAATCCCGCTGTAGATGTCTCGCCACACGCGGAAGGCTGAACCACCGGAAGATCATCCCTCAATGGACAGCTCGCGTCCCAAGTTACTTCTATTAGTTTTTCTCAACTAAGATACTTGTCGTTTAATCTAGTGGGATACGTTACCGGACCCCTCTAGCTTACCGAAGTGTGGCTAAAGCTTCATAGGAAGCATCATTGACAATGCATCCTTGCCTACTCCAGTCTTTCGCTCACTTGAGTTTATTATCTAGATATGATAGATCTCCATCTCCCGTAAGATACCAGCAATAAGAGTCTCACACCAAAACTACAGCGGATACACATACCCTAGACATAACCAGCATAGCGGGACTTTAATGAACCATTGCATGCAGAAAGGGTTTCGATCATTTGGCATCATGTATGTTCATATCAAGGCATACATGGAATGGCGTTGACTACACTATGTTGCTGCCGCCTAGTATTGATTGAAGAAAAGTGTCAATTTTAAATTTGTTCGTCTCTGCGTCGTCATCTATCTTCTTGACTCTCTTCCTTCGGATCCAAAGTGAACTAATCTATTCTAAGGGATTTCAGGACGTTCGACAATAGTCATAATGAGGTTAATTTGCAATATGTGATCTAATCTATAGAGGACTTGACACTGTCACGACAGGCCCTAAGTCACATGGACAGTCTTCAGGCTTCAATATTCACGGTAAATATGAATTCACTCTCGATGTTTCGTTCAATGACTGACATAGGATTAATAGGTATCCCCCTCTAGAGATGGAAACCTCCATCATCAGTATTCTGATCTCGGTTTTGATCGGGATCTAGAACGCGACATCTTCATTTTTCCTCCGGCGCTGCGACCTGCGTTCGTTGACTGATTTGAGCGTCTACGAGAGCGAGACCCGTGCCTTGGACCGCGTTTATTGGTAGGAAACGTGGCCGAGTCCTGCATTTGAGAGATATTTGTCTTGATGTCGCAGCGAATATTAGAATTGGGGCGGATATCTAGAGGCGGAAGTCATACCAATACATCCACATCTCGCTGCGATTTGCGAAGAATGTCAGTCGCACTGATATTGCTATATTCCGAGTGAAAATGGAAAAGGAAACTATACAATCCTGTCCGGATCCCTTCTTCCAATCTGATCTCCAGGATCGGTCTGGTCACCCTCCGAAACACCCTCGCGGGGAAGATTGAGAGTTTCACTTGAATTCGCTCTTGCTGTTTGCGTAGTCATAATGAGGATGATGGATTTCTGAAAGATTTATATACAAGGCACGAATCCAGTACGTATATCTCACTTTTAAGGCATATATGATGTTCCGCAGGGGAATACTGAGACAGTCAATTCGGTTTTGACAGACGTCTTGTCTGACTTACTGCGAGAACCCGGTCATGATGGCGTTTTCGAACGTCAATATGACAGACCAGGCCACACGTTGGTCGGGAACACAAGGTTACTTATTGAACTTTAGGCGGAGGTTGTCTCCGAAAATTGCCTCCCCCCCACCCCCCACCCCCCCCCCCCCCCCCCCCCCCCCTTCTATAGGTCTAACGCTGTTTCGCAGCGCAGAGGTTCTATCTACTATATGCAATCATGACTGGTCGAAACGCGATGCGCTAGTTTACAACAAGGGCTTTGCGCCCGGAAGCCAATTAAAGGAATAAGAAACAAGAACTGCTTTCTGGATTCAAAAGGAACTTGATAACAGTAATGCTTCTTATAATACCCCAAATGGTTAAAGAACATCTTGTCACTGATGAATGCGAGATGGAGGAACCGTGTAGAATGAGGTTCGAAAAGTCTTTAATAGGTGGGCGGTGTTGTTCTAGAAAGGAAACGAAGTTATCTAGTCTTCCAATGACGCATTTGCAGAGCCAAGGTATTAAGTCACCATAGCTAGTCAGTCAACTCTTTTTATCACCAGACGGACATGACTGTGTAGTGTACCGGATCCCAAAGGCCATGTTGTCTGTGGCACTTGACTCGCCACTACGAAGAAAAATAAAGAAAAGTCTGTTTAAGCTAAGGATTTTTGTTTCATGGAAGGTTATCAGTACGGGTACGCGTGTCCCTTATCTGTTTTGGCATTAAGATCTGTGCCATTCCGATGGAGGATGTTGCTGCACATGCCTTTCTCGACTAGAAACACGGAACGTGGATAGGTAGCCAAGAGCCGGACTTGTTGTTGACTTATATGAGGCATTTTTCTAGACCAAACGCTTCAACAATCTCCGCTCCATGCATGAGTATTCACTTGAAGAGAAATCGTTCAGATTTACCATCACCAATTAAATATTGTAATCGTTATCAGCATGCGCGATTTAAAGTTGATTCCTCGTCCTGTAAATGTTCCGTCTCGCTTGGTATCAGTGCCTCAGCCACAGTGTACCCTTGAGATCTACTCATCACTCCAGCAATCAGTAAACGTGCTATTCGAGATACAATCTGCTAGAGTTGATTTTAGGTTCAGGTGGCTTAATTAGGCTAATCGAGGTCGTAGGATAGGGTTGTCTGACTCAGTGGCATATCAAGTAATTTAAAGGACCAGTTCTGCCAGCAAAAAAAAGATAGATATCTGTGGGAGGAGACATCTGGACGCCCTTCATTACCTTCCGTCTCTTTGACCTTAAGAGTCTTTGCTTATCTCGTCTCCTTTCCCTTCCCGGTCAGCGCTCAATTATTCCGGTCTTCTGCCGTTATACCTGGCATGCCTGAAGATCTAACTAGCCTCTCTAGCATTGAGATACGCCCCGTTGTCTCGAATGCCGGAGGCGTATATTCTGTGCGCGATCGGCAGAATAATGTTGGAACATCAGATATTTTACCAGGAGAGGAAAAGGAGTTGGACGACGAGGAGTCTTCAATCGACATCGAGAAAGGAGATGTGAAAAAGCGACAGGCATGCTTGCAAGGACTAAATCAAGGAGTAAGCTGCTAACTTTTGTGTAGACATTTACGGGATGGATATTATTATGGTATCTCATAAACGATTGATTTCATGGTTTCTCCTCCGTCGTGCTAATATTGACTGAAGGCTTACTTATCAATCTATCGGCGTCATTTACGGGGACATCGGCACAAGTCCTCTCTATGTGTACTCATCTACTTTCTCCAGCAATCCTAATCGTGATGATCTTCTGGGGGTTCTCTCCCTGATCATTTGGTCCATCACCTTGATGGTCACCGTGAAGTACGTCTGTATTGTGCTCAGAGCGGATGATGAAGGAGAAGGCGGAACGTTCGCCCTATACTCACTTCTTTCCCGTTATGTAAGGGAAAAAAAACTGGCTCACGATGGAAAATATTACTGAGATTCTGGACTAGGCACACATAGTGCAACGTGACCCCAGAGAAGAGTCCATGATAAAGATGCAACGCTTCGACACTGGAAAACTACAACCCGTTAACCGCACAGCTCGCTATTTCCTTGAACACAGCCGAACGGCCAAAATCCTATTAAAGCTAATAGGAGTTTTGGGAGTATCACTTGTGTTGTCCGGTGAGTACCTAGTACCTAAGTATCTGTCTTGAGGTTATGCTTACAGTCACTGACACTCTCATAGACGGGGTTCTCACACCCGCACAATCGGTCTTGGGAGCTATCCAAGGGTGAGTAAATAATGATGCATCCCAATTTAGAGAAGCGCTCACGGTGGCCTTTATAGGCTGAACGTTGTTGATGAAAACATCTCCAACTCTACCATTGTCGGCGTCTCCTGCGCGATCCTCGTGCTCCTTTTCCTTGTACAACCCTTTGGTACAAGCAAGCTCGCCAGCTGTTTTGCTCCGATTGTCATTATATGGCTTTCTTTCAATCTTTCCTTTGGCATATATGTTCGTCATCACACCTTTTCAACTATCCGAATAGCGCTGACGAGCATGCTTTAGAACCTTGTCATGCATGATGCTTCAGTACTGAAGGCATTCAGTCCCTATTTTGCTGGTGCGTATCTAGTTCGCTATAAGACGGATGGTTGGAAGTCTCTGGGCGGTGTGCTTCTTGCATTCACTGGCGTCGAGGCCCTTTTCGCAGATTTGGGAGCTTTCAGCAGACAGTGAGAGACCCTTCAGGAAGCATATATACACTTGCTGATCATAGCAGGGCCGTTCAATTTGGATGGCTATGTTTTGTCTATCCCAGTCTTCTCCTTGCGGTATGAGATTTACGGTTCTTATTTCTGTGGACCTGCTAACTTCTCTAAAGTATATAGGGCAAGCCGCATATATCAGTGACATCCCAAGTGCTTACTCGAACCCTTTCTTCAATACCGTCCCGCCAGGCATGTTTTATCCAAGTCTTGTCGTTGCTATTCTGGCTGCTATTGTGGCTAGCCAAGCTATGATTACTTCTGCTTTCCAGGTATTCCTCAAATTCTGGGCATAAGCAAGAAGATCATACTGATAATCTGCTCAGCTTCTCTCTCAAATCATGAAACTTTCATATTTCCCGCAAATCAAGACGATCCATACATCGAAAATATTCTACGGTCAGATATACATACCACTCGCTAACTGGCTTTTGATGATCGGAACTGTCATTGTAACCGCTGTTTACAATAATGTATTCATTTTCCCAATTAGTTTCCAGTTTATCGGCTGCTAACATGTCATCAGACAACAAGACTGGGACACGCTTATGGGGTCTGCGTCATCCTAGTCACCTTCATCACAACCTGCATGGTCACGATTGTGGCGCTCATTGTGTGGAGAATTCCTGCCATACTTGTTGCCTTCGGCTTCCTGGTATTCGGTGCTCTTGATGGGGTGTTCTTATCGTCTGCTCTCACTAAAGTTCCTGATGGTGCTTGGTTCACCCTTGCTCTTGGGGTTGTACTGTCGAGTATGTTTGTGCTATGGAGGTTCGGAAAGGAAGAGCAATGGCGGGCAGAGGCCTCTGACAGGTTCCCCCTGTCCCAAATGCTCGAGTTTGACAACCTGGACGATAAGGGACTCGGCGGACTCCGACTTACATCTCCTTACGGTGGCTCGCCTATCACCCCAATCAAGGGTCTCGGTATCTTCTTTGACAAAGCAGGCAGCCCAACAACCACGCCGACCGTGTTCATACACTTCCTTCAGAAGTTCCACTCAGCTCCCGAATTTATCATCTTCTTCCACCTTCATCCGCTCTCCGTCCCCACCGTCCCAGTAGGAGAACGCTACACTATTACCAGATGTTATTCAAACGCATCTGCTGGCCGAAGTTACCGCAAGAAAGGGAGGCCTTTCCCTAACTGCTTCCGCCTCGTGATCCGTCACGGATATACCGATGAAGTTATTACGCCAAATCTGGGTATGTTAGTGGCAGACCAGATTCGTCAATTCATCATCGCGGAGGCCGCTGCTTTATCTGGAACATCAACTGCGATCACTGCTGACGATAAGATGGCGTCAAATGGAAAGAATGACCTCGTGTCCGGCAATAAAAGTCTCGCGGATCGCCTTTTAGCGCTGCAGCGTGCGTACGATGATCAAGTGATATATATCGTTGGAAAAGAGCAGATACGGATCAAGAGCGGAACGAATTTTGTACGATATGGCTTGCTCGGTGCATTCTTATGGTTGAGGGAGAATACTAGGAGCAAAATTCAAAGGTTGGACGTTGAAGTCGAACGGTTGGTAGAAGTCGGTTTCGTGAAAGACGTGTGACGGTGGCTTTCCGAAAGGCAAGCTTTCTACCGGCTATTGTCATCTTATATTATAGGAGTATAGACAGAGCTATATTAATGCTAGATAGTACGGTCTTGAAAAGTTTTTTTTCCGCCTGCGCCTTCGAAAGTGATCATGAAACCTACATTTAGTCAAACCATCGACTGTGGTCATTCATAAAGACGTAGAATAATACCGCCTATTAGGATCCTTTACGTCCACATGGGATGATCGAGCTTTGGTAAGTCCCACTTGCTAGTATACCTATAGTTGGATCGTTCATGATTATTGTTCGGTTGATATCCGTAGTTGCTCACTGGCTGGCCGGAGCGCGGATCAGCACGTGATCTGTTCCTGGAGTCTCCCCGAACTTTTTTTCGGAGTCTCATCGGGATCGAAAGACACTGCTGAATTCAAGGAGGCAGATACTCCGTCAATTCCGTCAGGGGTAGATGATAGCCATGAGGGCCCATTCAGTTGTCCGGTCACAGATCCGCGGCCTTTCAGGCCTGATAAGGGCTCCAACTCGACTACAGACGCAGAACCTGCTGTGTCGACGATGCGCGTCCACAGCCGTCCTGCGTTATCCCGCTACGCCGCTCTCATACCAGCAGCCGCTGAGCAGGCGCTGGGAACAGAGACGCAATGCGTCTGCAGCAGCATCTGAAGTGTAAGCGGAGCTTCTAATCTCAATTCATTTGATCATAATTGACATTATTTTCTAACCCGGAACAGCTTGGAAAAGGCCGCTGCGGAACCGGAGGGCCTCTCCCAGGAAGCCATCATCGACAATCTCGACCCTGTTGAAGCTGCACGCCTCTCCAAAGTCAGGAACATTGGTATTGCGGTATGATATGCTTTATCATTCACATCAAACATGCTTGCAGGGTTCTAATACTCCTGACGCCAGGCACACATCGACAGCGGTAAAACTACATGTACCGAACGTGTTCTTTTCTACACCGGTCGTATCAAGGCCATTCACGAGGTTCGAGGTCGCGATGCCGTCGGTGCAAAGATGGACTCCATGGAGCTGGAGAGGGAGAAGGGTATCACCATTCAGTCAGCTGCGACTTTCTGTGACTGGGTTAAGAAGGACAAGGATGGAAACGAGGATACCTACCACATCAACTTGATCGATACTCCCGGCCATATTGACTTCACAATTGAAGTCGAGAGAGCACTTCGAGTTCTTGATGGAGCTGTCATGATTCTCTGTGCCGTGTCCGGTGTTCAGTCGCAGACGATTACGGTCGACCGGCAGATGAGAAGATACAACGTGCCTCGCATTTCCTTCATTAACAAGATGGACCGTATGGGTGCGAATCCTTTCAAGGCGATTGATCAGATTAACAGCAAATTGAAGATTCCCGCTGCCGCTGTCCAGGTGCCAATTGGCGCTGAGGACGAATTCGAGGGTGTGGTCGATCTGATTCGCATGAAGGCCATCTACAACGAAGGTTCAAGAGGTGAAACTATTGTCGAGAAGGACGAGATCCCAGAGAAAGTGAAAGCAATTGCGGAAGAGAGGAGAAAGATCCTTATTGAGACTCTCGCGGATGTTGACGATGAGATGGCGGAGATTTTCCTGGATGAGGCTGAGCCCACGGAGGAGCAGATCAAGGCCGCTATTCGACGCGCAACCATTGGCCTGAAGTTCACACCGGTTTTCATGGGATCTGCTCTCGCCGACAAGTCCATTCAGCCCATGCTGGATGGTGTGGTTGACTATCTGCCTAATCCATCCGAAGTGGAGAACCTGGCCCTCGACCAGAAACGTAGTGAGGCCTCCGTCAAGCTCGTCCCCTACAACTCTCAACCGTTCGTTGGTCTCGCTTTCAAGCTTGAGGAGAGCAACTTTGGCCAACTCACGTATATTCGTGTGTACCAAGGAGCTCTCCGCAAGGGTGCCAACGTCTTCAATGCTCGAAACAACAAGAAGGTCAAGGTGCCACGTATTGTCCGGATGCACTCTAATGAAATGGAAGAAGTGTCTGAGATCAGTGCCGGTGAGATTTGCGCCGTGTTCGGTGTTGATTGTGCCTCTGGAGACACTTTCACCGACGGTCAACTTGCCTACAGTATGTCTTCCATGTACGTGCCAGAGCCTGTTATTTCGCTGTCAATAAAGCCAAAGAACAACAAGGATTCTGCCAACTTCTCCAAGGCCATGGCTCGATTCCAGCGTGAAGACCCGACTTTCCGAGTCTCCTACGATTCCGAGAGTGAACAGACCATCATCTCAGGAATGGGCGAATTGCACCTTGATATCTACGTCGAACGTATGCGCCGTGAATACCGGGTAGACTGCGAGACTGGCCAGCCTCAAGTGGCCTACCGTGAGACGCTCGGCAACCGTGTTGAGTTCGACCACCTGCTCAAGAAGCAATCCGGAGGTCCTGGTCAGTACGCTCGTGTTGTGGGTTACCTGGAGCCTACTGGATCCTTGGAAGACAACAAATTCGAGGAACAGATTGTCGGTGGCAGTATTTCTGAGAAGTTCTTGTTTGCATGTGAGAAGGGATTCAGCTTGGCTTGTGACAAGGGCCCTCTTATCGGACACAAGGTTCTCGGCACCAAGATGGTTATCTACGACGGAGCCACCCACATGACCGATTCTTCCGAAATGGCTTTCAAGAATGCTACTCAGCAAGCTTTCCGCAAGGCCTTCATAGACAGCCAGCCGGCTATTCTGGAGCCTCTCATGAAGACTGTTGTCACTGCTCCGATCGAATTCCAGGGTGATGTCATTGGGCTCCTGAACAAGCGTAATGCCACTATCAATGACTCTGAGATTGGCGTTGATGAGTTCACTGTCTACGCCGACTGCAGCTTGAACGGCATGTTCGGTTTCAGTAGTCACTTGCGTGCGGCTACCCAGGGCAAGGGCGAGTACACCATGGAGTTTAGCCACTATGAGCGTGCTCCTGGACAGTTGCAGTATGTTTCTTCTCATCGATTTCCCGCTCTTTAGGCATTTTGTGACGCTAACCTTGTTTTCTACTTTTAGGAAGGAGCTCGTTCAGAAGTATCAAAAGGCGCAGGCTGACCGTCACAAGAAGGACGGTGGTGCCGCAAGCGCATAAGGTACTATTTAATTGATTGTGGCTAATCTCATGGAGGAAAAAAGATCTACCTATGGCACGGCATCATATTCCATTTTAACGACCCCTTTACCATTAGATTCGAGGACGTGTCTTATATTCCCCCTTTGTCATTACTACGCCAATTTTTTTGGAATGTGTATACTGGAAGACACGGCCATCTTTATTATTTTAACTATGTAACGCATTCTAGAGGCCGTGCTACTTCTGAAAAAGGTATTGTGACGGCCGCTTATGGAAGGACGCGCCAGGGAGAAGACCTGGGTTAATGATACGGTTATGTCATGTGACAAATGCTGTATCAGGAATTGTTCTAACCGTACTGTACTGTTGGATAGGCGAACGGCTGGGAATTGATGTACTTTATACTCCCCTCTTATACATTCAAGCAAAAGAGCGACTTCATTTCCAAAGGCATTGTCTTTTCTACTGTCTATATCTTACCAGTACGTCTTTACTCTTCGAACGCTCTCAAAATGGCGAGAGACGACGCGGAATATGTCGCGACGCGATTATGGCCTGTAAGACATCTCGTTAGTGTGCTGTTTCAGAATATTCTGGGGGCCACAGTATTTCAAATACATACCGCCATAACCAACTCTTTCCCATCTAACTTTCTTCACTTTCTTCTTGCTGGTCGCCTTCTTGTGTCCAGAAATGGCTCTCTCCCAGATCTGAACTTGCGTAAGACCATTCTCCGCTGTTCTTTCGTGGACGATGCTTCCGGGTGCATCTTTATGACCCTCTCCCGTGGCGGCAATCCAGTTGCGTCGTCCCTCCCGCCACGGGATCTCGTAGTCGTCTCGGGCATGGATGATAACAAGATCGAGCTCCTTGTTCGCATATGCGGCCTCTGACTCATTCTGAGCAACGCCCGTCAGTCGTGCCAGGCGAGCAGCCGTGTCCCAGCGATCGAGGATGTGGTCGACTGCATACTTCTGAGCTCGAGGGTATCCGACCAATGGGGACAGAATGGGCGGTGTGAGGCCCTTAAGACTGTAGGACTCGATCAACTTAGGTATGTTGCTGAATGATGCTAAAAGAACAATGCCAGCGAAAGGTTCCGGGTCCTTGATTGCTGGCTGGATGGCCTTGGGGTCTGGAGAGCCGAATGCGAAGCGCTCTGCCACGGCAGCAGTCACGGCCGTTCCGAGACTCTGACCGATAATGACAATCCGAGATGGTGAGATATTAAGAGGCGGAGAAATGAGAAAGTTGAGAAGCGTCACAGCATCCGTGATGACGCCTTCCTCTGTCGGAGAACCCGTAGAGAGTCCAAACCCACGGTAGTCCATGCCAAAGACATGCACTGGATTCTGAGGCGTAGAGACACCAAGATACATGCGATAGGCTTCTGGGCGCAGCTCGAATCCGAGATGTCCGGCATTTCCGTGAACTGAGATGGTCAACTGTCAGAAAAGGGCAATATGTCTGTTTACGACCTTCTCTAAAACTTACAGTTGACGACTACCCTGGCATTAGGATCTTCAGCCAAAAGCTTGAACGCTACTGTTTGCGTGATATCCTCCGCAGGGCCAAATGGTTCATTTGCATTCAAGAGCTCCTCGTGCTCGCGACACAGGTGGACTGGCAGCATATGCCATGCGTAGATAGTTTCGCCATCGGGTGTGGTGAGGTTGAATGGTTGCACCTGCGTCCCTGTCAAATACCAATAAACAAAAGAATTCCATGAGAGAGGTGGAATAACATGACATACTCAGAAATCCAAAATTCTCCACCTCGTTGGGATCCTGCCAGATAGTTGGATTGAGCTTATGGGCATATAGTGCACTATCGAGGACAGTAAGCCATTGATGCTAAACGCATCTCAAATGGATGGGACAGCTAGCTTACAATCGTTGAACAGTTGGAAATGTCAATAGGTAGATTATGGATACGTATAACAGGCCAGCGCTGGCCAACGACCAGTAGGCCTTTTTGAATATGGGCTGTAGTTCAACCATGATCAACACTCTAAGAACATGTGAGCAGGGTGTTAACTAGTACATTATATCTGTTGCAAATTAAACAAAGACAGAAATCAGGGAGTAAAGTGGACTAAATTATAAAAAGATATCGGTTATCCATCGAAGGAAATGGAGTATGCAACTTCAAGAATGAGGTCAGCTTGACGCCTGAGAAACTTAGCAGGAATAGGCACTTCGGAACTGATTAATATTGGAAGTAGAAAAGCAAAATATAAGATGCTGTGTAAGGTAAGGAATCGATATAGGATGAATTATCTACTCACCCCAGCCTAATGAAGCTGCCAATAGGTTGACAAGGAGATTAGATGGCAATCATCATAGCGTTGAGGTCGGAGCTTCTTTAGCTTCTCCGCCTCCGCTCTCTCCACCCTGTCACGTTCATCTCCGAAAGATTTCGCTTCCGCCTCAACACGACCCATCGGCGACATCGCCACTTTTCGCACCCTTCGAGCATATCTTTCTGATGGTCTTCTATCATATTTAGCGTTGCGGTACGTAACTCGATAACACCGTGCGCTCTCTGCCATGGTGGAGAAGCGCAAGCTGCCCGCACGCGATCGTCGCGAGTCCGCGGCGAAAAGACGAATCTCCGAAGCTACTCCGCAACCTCAAGCTCCTCCAAAGAAAAAGGCGTCGACGCCTGTTACGTTACCTCCCCCGACACCAGAACCGGCTCCAGAACCTCTGCCCACAAAGATAAAGGATGGAGAAGCTCTACCGACGGTACGCAAGGCGCAGGAGCTGTCGAAGCTCTCCGCAAGGGAGTATCAGTCGATCGCAGAAAGGTGGGAATCAGCTGGTCTAGTGGATGAATCCCCTGGAGAGTGCATCAAAACTGATTTCTTTTTGTTGGCACAGTGCGGTGCTTTTGGTCTCGTTAGAACGTTCCAAAAAGAAATGGCTGAGTGACGGGATCTTCGAGCGATACTGGACGAAACCCAAAAAGACCAAGAGGGAGCAGATTGAAGGAAAGAATCCACCAAAGGAGTCCATGACCAGGGTTGGCCCTTGCAACATAGTCATCGAACCTCACCACTTCGATGCCATGCTGTATACCGTCAAGGACCCTAATGCGCAACCTCCTATTCAATACGCACCTCCGCAACGACCGATGGTTCATTATGGCCACCCGAACAATTTCCATCAGTATCAGCCATACCCATCACCGAACCAGATGCGCCAACCTGGTCCTTACAATCAGCATCCTCCTCCAGCAACCTCTCAGCATGTCTACAACCAGCGAAATAACCCACCTCATAGGGCTCCGCAGCCTCCCCCGGTACAACAAAGACCACCGCCTCCGCAACCACCTCCACAGCCTCCTAAATCGAGCCCCGACCCCGTTATTCAGATGTTGGCTACGAGAGCTGCTTCGAACCCCGAGTTGAAGGCGCTGATGCGGGTCGTTGCGTCCAGCAAGGCCTCCCAGGAGCAACTGCGGACTTTCCAGGCACATATAGACGAGCTCAATGCGATTATTAGGGCCAGAGAGCAGCAGCAACAAGCGCAGCTTCAAAGACAGCAGCAGCAACTGCAGCATAACCATGGCGTCCAACCTGGTCGACCTCCAACTTATGGCCAAAGTCAAGGACCGGCTCCAACGCCCCAGGGCCAGGCTTTCCATGAGAATTCCCAAAGACCTCAGGGTTATCAAGGCCCTCCTGCTCAACCGGTCCCCCCACGAGCTGCAACTCCTATGCAGCAGGCTTCTCAAGGCGTCCCTCAAACTCCCCAAGGCCCTTCTCAACCCCCCCAGGGTTCTGCTCAGGCTCCCCAAGCACCTGCTCAAGCTCCCCCGGCTCCTTCTCAGACTCATCAGGGTCCTGTTCAGAATTCGCAAGGACCTGCACAGACCCCGCAGGGACCTGCTCAGGCTTCACAAGGTCTCCCTCAGCCTCCCCAGGGCGCTTCCCAGACTCCAAATGGTGTCACACAGACCCCTAATGCAGCACACCAAAGCACTCCTCAGATAAAGCAAGAGCCTGGAACGTCTGCTCCAACGGTATCTTCGTCGGCCGAACCTCGTCCGGCAGCCCCTGGCCCCAGTGCTACTCATGTGCCAGCGGTCACTGCAGCACCAAGTCCTAACCCCGGACAACCGAATACAGTGGCACGACCTCTACCCGCCCCCAGCCGTCCACCGCAATCAAATCCAAACCCCCCTCCTAATCAATACCCTTACCCCCCTGGATATCAAACCCCTCAGCCTCCTATCAGGTCGCGTCCCCCACAATATGGCTCCTCGCCTTCACATTATCACCAGCCAGCACCGCCGCCTCCTCCGCCTCCGAAACCGAATATTAAATCCGTCGTTTTTGAATTCACATCTCCTTTGACGCCGTATGGCAGCAGCACTTCAGGTCACGCAGGTTCCGGTGACCGCTATTTATTCCCCGAATATACTATCTTGGACTTCTTCCCCGGCGGAAACGCTGTTCTGGCCTCTTTTCTCATTGTGCGGAAGGTTGATCCGAATACTCCGTTCCCTATTGAAACGGCATCGGAGGCCGCAAACAAGCGAGGGAAAAATGCAAAATCTAAGAAAGCAGACAAAAACAAAGATAGAGACAAAGCTGGTATTCCTACTGCAGCAACAAACGGGGCCACCCCACCCGCTCCCCCCGCATCTGGCCCAGAAACGTCTAAAGCGGCTGAGTCCAACGATCAAAAACCAACCAACCCATCCACGACAGAAGCGACAGCACCAGCGGATCCCAACGACAAGGCCAAAAATGAAGGCACGGACAAAGAGAAGCCGAAGGACGAGAAACCAAAGCTGAAAGAGTACTACCAACCAGTCACAATACGCATCTACAGCTCTAATCCTCGTGTGCTCGAACCTCTGACTCGCGTTGTCAAACCCCCTGACGAGGTCCGCAAGTACATGGAGGACGTTATGGACCGCGCGGAGCGCGCCCCGGAGGGATTCCTTGCCTTTCGCCTTCCACGTGAAGAAGAAGCGGATGAAATAGAGGTAAAGGACACTGATAAGGATAAATCTGGTGCTGGTGCTGGTGCTGGCGCCGTTAAAGCCGCAGCGCGCAACCGCACTAAAGGCCATGTAACGGACGATGACTCTGGCGTGGAGATTCTCAAGGAGGAAGACGAAGAGGAAGAAGAAGAGCTGAAAGATTTCTATGATGCTCCCAGCGGCCTTATTCCGTTAGGAGTGGCATAATACTGATAATCAGGGTGTCCTCGAATGGCTACATTTGAATTCACTGTATTAAGAACAATGACCTCGGTTTAGCGTCCTTGTATGTATGTAGCGTACTATATCACAAACCATTGCCCTGTCTGAGTTGTTTTTCCAAGTCTTCTATTATCCATAGTTTTTCACTTTCCTCATGATCAGTAGAAGTGCGCAAATCCATAGACGCATGAGGTTGTGGAACGTTGATGGTACCGTAGAAAAAAAATAGCAATATAACTCCAGCTACTACGAGTAGCTACTCACGAAGAAAGACAAGTTCTCCCTAATTAATCACTGCCCCTCTAGAAGATATTATTATCAAATTATACGTCCCAGAAAGGAAATACTTCATGGTACAAGCACTGTCGTTGGATATCAACCAACCCAACCCGCGTTACATCTTCCCAAAACGGAAACCATAACATCGCCCCGCCTCGCCCCCCTTTCCCCCAAAAATCCAAAAAAGCTCACACCCTCCCACCCTTTCGGAGAAAGAAGGGAGGAGGATGCTACGAAAACCCCACCCTGCTTTTGGCGGGCAGGGTTTTACCTGAGAACCCCTGAAGGCGAGCTTCCTCTGGTCCTATTGAGGGGGGAATTTGATATTAAATATCGCATCTCCCCTCGTACCATCGACCGCTCCAGGGATCGAACAGGGAGCCTGGGTGGCGATGACTAGAACGGAGATCTTAGCCATTGAGCCACCTGGGCTCCCTTGTTGGGAATATGAACTTTCTTGTGGAATATATAGGGTGTGGTGAATGGGAGGGCGCCGGAGGGAATTCTTTGTTGTCACGTGGGTGGGTTGTTCTGGTGGTAGGGGAAGGGTATGGGTACTTGGGAGCATCTGGAGGGTGTATGGAGAGGAGATAAATCTCTCCATAAGTGTCGTTTATTAAATACTTCTAACTTGCTATAATTAAACGCTCCCGCCGCTTCTCCCAGTATCACCCACAATGCCTGCCATTTCAAGTAGGGCTCTGGCAGTTTGCATATCAGCAGCTCCTCCGAGCTTCATGTTCACATTGCGTCTTCTTTCAGCTTCTCGAGCTTCAAAGTCCCATTTGGAGCGCTGGAGAGCAATAGCGTCCTGTTCGCTCTGGTCCGCAGATGGCTCAGGAGCGGGGACTAGGCCCCAGATCTCCAAGTTATAGATATTGATACTGGTCTTTGATGAAGGGAACGCGTTTGGCGGAACCGGAGGCAGGAAGACTCCAGATCTATTATCAGTAGAGACATGCAGATCAGCAGTTTCGAGACCCCTGTCGATAAGTAGACTTCCTGCTCCATCGGGTGTTGGCTTGAGTATTTTGTTGCGAGATGGAGGCGGAACGTGGCAACCAATTGCGATCCCTGTACTTGTAGAGAAGTAGGTGACGGGTGTCGTCGGCTTATGAGCTGAAGATGAAGGATTGCCTTTAAAGACGGTATGGATAGGAGACAGTTGAAACAGACACGGGAGGGTGGAGGGATCGGAAGGATTGATCGAACTGTGAGCAGAACTCGAAGGTTTCCAAGCTCGAGGAAGGTAGGCACCTATTGTTATTAACTTCTCATCACCCGACTCTTCTATCAAAGCACCTCGCAGTAAAAAAAGTGTAGGAGACTGCCAAGATAGGACGTGGTGAGAGAAGGAGGTTAAAGACTGCCCATGGGCCGCGGTCGAATATACTGGATGCAACCGGGTGCGGCTATGGAAGAGATTCAAGCCGGATGAACTAGTAGATAAGAAGAATGACAGATGGGATAAAACAGCGGGATTGAGGATTTCAGAAGTGAAGCTTCCTTGTAGCAGAACTGGAGGCGGCAGAAGCGGTGTATCGTCAGACACCCTTTCCTCAGGAGCGGTGTCAGATGAGCCCGTATTGGCCTGCCGCCGAGAAAGGTCCAGGTTCTTGCTAAAAAGCAAATGCTCGAACAAGGGTGTCAGAGGATCGAAAAGGTATGGCAGTGTTTCCAAGATTGTCCGCGCGAATGATTTATAACTAATTCCACCCGCATCCTCTTCCGGGTTGAAGGCTGCTAGTATTGTATCAGCTTCCTTGCGGACAGAGTCTAGTTGTTCACGCTCTAGATGAGAAATATATCGTGACACTGGTTCGAGCTGCTTCAGGGGCGAAATGACGAGCAGCAACATTAGAAGTCGTCGAAAGGTATCAACTGAAATTCGTGCTTCGTAGACGGCCTTGTCGATGCGCTGATCATGTTTGAAGACCTCAATGGCATCCAATGACTCCAATGCGGAGAGCGCCAAATCATCATCGTCATCTTCATAATCTTCATCATTGACCGGGTCATCAATAGCGAAGCCAGCAACATGTGAATGTGAGGGTGGCACATCTTCCGTCTCATCAGACGACGCCTTTCCCACCTTCTGCTCGGTGTCTTTTCGCCCAACATCCGCGAGGCTCCCGAAAAGTAACTTGATCCTATCCCGGCGGCCTCTCTTGAGCACTTTCCCATATCGCTCCGTGAGCAGCACGACCACTTTCACCATAGCCTCGAAAGTTAGCACGCTAGGTGCCAGAGTATTCTGGAATGGGAACGCCCCCAAATAGGATACCATCCGGAAGATGACCGGTCCCGCATCGAGCGGCGAGTCGTGTCCAGCACCACCATCCACTCCATCTGGTATCCCAAGAAAATCAGACAATATCTTCTCGTTCCAGTATCGAAGTCCAGCTTGATCCACGGCACGGGTAAAGAAGTTGTCTTTAAAATGGGTCAGTTCCAGCGGCGTGAAGCATTTCGTTGCGAAGCGCTCGGCAAGCAAATGGCTCAGCTGCTCTGTTCAGAAATCAGTCAGTGATATCCCTTAAACAGATAGTCTGTGAAGTCCCCCGGTGCTATTTTTATAGAAACCAGCTGCATCGAACCTCCACTGCGATGCCTCGGGGAGAAAAGCTAACCGGGAGACCCGTTGCTTGCGCCGTCAATCGATTGACCGGCGCCCATCTCGCATACGTAGAGCCAAGGATACCTAGTATGCCAACAGGAAGGATGGGATATGTACTGGTTGTGGTCCCAAAGCACTTGCAGTTAATCAATCAGATCCACCTGTTTCACACTCAATCCGTTAACTCGCTTCAAACTCGGGAGCCGCGAGATCGCAAGTTCATCTCAGACGGGAGTCACAGGAGAAAACAGTTGGAGAGAATGCGCTGGTGTTTCTATATGCAGCTAGTCGATCGTATCGATATCTCCTCAAAGGCAATGGACGACCAGCGAACCCGTAAGCAGAAACGTCCGACGTCCCGCGTAAGCTCCAGAGTAGGAAGACCGAGCTTTCTATGCGTATTACTTGTTAGTCTAGAGCAAAAAAGAGCTCGACTCTCGAATGACAGATGTAAGTTTGATTGGTAGCCATGAAAGATGGAGCTGCGTTGAAAAGAGGGGCCGATCGACGCGGCGATCGAGCTGAGACAAATCCGGGGGGGCCGGCCAAAAACGTCATAGAGATGGAGCCGTTTTTGGCGATAAAACAACATGGAACTCGAACATTATTCCCAGGACCAACCTCACACTCTAGTACGAGATCTATTCTAACATAAAATTAAATAAAAAAAAAGTAACAGTGGACAGAGTATAATATCCTTCTCTCTTTTCCTCTGAACCACCCTCTGAACCCATCCATAAATTAATCCAACTGCAACGCCAAAAAGATCGTTCCCTCCAGCGGTGTATCGTAATAAGGCTCCATCTCCCGAAACCCGAACGAGGCATACAGACTCCTCGCGGCCTCCATCCTAGGAAGTGTATCGAGTCTAATCTCGCCATACCCCAACCTTTTCGCCGTCTCAATGACTGTCTTGACCAGCTGCTTGCCAAGCCCACGACCCCGACCCAGCGGGGAGACGTAGAGTCGCTTCATTTCGCAAACGACGAGTCCTCCAGCGCTAAGCAGCGGCCGCACCGCGACGCAACCCAGAGGTGTATCTGTCAGGGTATCTCGCGCAATGAGTAGATCGCCTGTTGGCGGAGCGTACTTTCCTGGCATCGAGGCCATCTCTGTTTCGAAGTCTTGGAAGCTGAGGTCGAGGTCGAGCCATTCGACGTATGCGGTGAAGAGGGCCTTGATGGCTTCCAGGTCGGGAGGTGTTCGAACGGGGAGGATGGTGATGGCGGTTTCTTGGGCAGTCATTGTGGGATTGGTTGTTCTGTTTCCATCATGGATCGTAGATGCTGTATTATTCGCGTTCTGGATTTCCATGCTGTAGCGTTTGATCGTCTAATCTTTCCTGACTACATACAGATAGCCCTTCGTATGATAGGAGCCCGGGTCCAGTGATAGCAGCAGAGACGCCAATCTACTACATAACACGGAGTCTTTGCCAGCGACAATGACTTATACTTTCTGCCGAGATGCGGGTAGAGAAATCGAAGCTAGCGAAGGGCGTAAGAACGCCGAAGAATCAGACACATGTCACTCACAGGGCGCAGTCATGACCCACGCGAGGTGTAAATGTCTCCAACAACAAGAGACAGATCCGACATCGGATATCACTCAAAAGGGTAAGAATATGCGCAATGCCCGAGGTATTGGTCTCGCCTGAAGTAGGAAGGCAACTGGGCCGATTTAAATCATTGATCATCTACGGCGCCTCGGTGTCTAGGTATGAGCTAATCTGAGGAGAACTTGAGGAACCACTGGTTTCTACTCCACTACGGCGCTATTGCATTCAGATCATAACCATAATATCATTTTCATTCGTGGTAGGGTATTCTCGTGAGCTATTTTCTCCCCTTCAACAGCCATAGGATAATGTGGTCGATCAGCAGAAGTCATCTACTCACGGATGCTAAAACACCGTTTCCCATGCGCATTGTTTGCATTCTGCTCCCTGCAATGCATCAAGAAAAGAAAAAATTTTTTACAAGAGAACAACACCCACACCTCCCCGCTTCTTATCATCTGGAAGATTCTTCTCGTTAACACCACCGGGGACGGGGGCAGTGCGGTAGTTGAAGAGGTAGTAATGCAGCTGTCCGTCACCGGCACCGAACTTGAGCTGCTCGAGGAAGAGAGGGTTGTCATGGATAGTGAGAGCGTTGAAGACGTCGAAACGAGCCTATATGCTACGTTAGCAACTTCTTCCTCTAGTCCGTCTATGCTATTGAGCTTAGAACTTACCCGCTTAGCCAGAATAAGCGCATCGTTGATAAGAGTCAGTAGCCGTTCCTTGAGAACCTTGTCATCATCCTTAAACGCTGCCTCCGTTGCATAATAGTACAGATATGCCGCCCGGACCTCCTTATGCTTGGGATTCTGAATAACTGAAGAGGGCAGAGAGTAAAACGAGACAAAGTCGGTAATCTTATGCGTCTCTGGGTCTTCCACGACATATGACCACACGACCTGTTCCTTGCCTGGCTCTTCCTTGTGCACCAACCAGTGATCAATTTCGTCTTTCGAGTAAGCCTGGTTCAGTTGAAAACGATTCAGATAGCGCTCAAGGAGGTCGTGGACGCCGCCCACATCCTTAGCCTGCATTGGTCGGAGTCCCCGCGTCGCAGTTTCGCTGGGGAGGTGATTCTTTGTGATCTGACGAGCCTTGGTCGAGCCATGGGGAAGGGGAGAGAAGCCAACTTCATATAGTTTCAGCCAGTCCAAAGGACGGTGATAGTACCTGCACGAAGTGACAGGCTTGGGGAGGACAACACCTCCAGTGTAGATGGCCTGGTAGATTCCATACAAATAGCACCGACGAGTAATTTCCTTGATCAGCACAGGTGTCAGACGCTTTGAGCGCAGTTTCTTGTGGATGCAAAGGAAGTTGATCTCGCTGACGTGAAGAAGCTGGTCATGCACACGGATGTCTGCAGGTACACCGCAGATCGACGCAACTAGCTTCTGAGACTTCGAGGCGCGGACACCGACATGCCATTCTGGCCTCCATCCCGGAGACTTCAATGCCCTAGTATCTCTGTCAATATGCGTGTAAACGAAAACACTCGAATATGAGACGCACCAATCAAGGAACGACCGCGAGTAATTGAAACGGAACATGGCGTTATCATCCTCCACGTAGTGGTTCGTGAGCAGTTCATACAGCTCCTGCAGCTGCTTCTCATCCGTCAAGTCAAGAGTCACCCACTCGAAACCATCCAGGAGAGGATCAGGCTGCTTGGGTACCTCATCCGGATTGATGACCTTGATGGGCCCCTCCACCATCTGTCCCTTCTCGTCAAAGTGCGGCACTGGCTGCGTACTCCAGAACTTATACGAAGCCATATCCTTCTGGTTCTTGCCTCCGATCGCCAGACCCGTCAAAAGGTCTGCGATGTTCATGTTGCGTAGAGCCTCGGCTGCCGTCTTCTTGTCCAGCCCCGCCAGTTCGGCTTTCAGCGCAGGATTCTTCTCCAACAGAGACTCAGCCACATCAGATGTGAGTTTCTTTCCTGCTGTTGATGGGCCCTGCTCCGTTTCATCCTGCGAATTCTTGCCTAATAGCTTCTTCTTCCCTTTCTTGTCTGTAGAGGCGTCCTCGGCGGCGGAAGTGGGCTGCGCTTCATTCTCCGCGATAGAGGAGGGGTCGGCGGTCTCGATGTTGCTGGTTTCCTCGGGGTCGGCAGTGGCCCTGCCTTCGATTTCCTTGGATTCGGTCATGGCCGCGCAAGAAGGTGAAGAGGGGGAAGATACCGTGGCCTCAATGGGACAGTGTGGAGGATTTTGAAATTCGGGCTCCGATGTTACCTTTGCCTAGGCAGTTTGCTTCGCTGACAACCTTAAGCGCCCGCCCCACGTCGGACTAAACAATAGTACTGGCGCGGGGTTCTTACTATTGGACTGCCCGCCCTATTGTCTAGTGATCACTGTTGCACGCGCCATAGATATCGCATGCAAGAGTCTCTTTTCGGCAGAAAACAGTTCCGGATTTATCAGATGTACTTATTCTCGTTTTGACTAAGATTACACCGTACCTAGAATTTTCTGAACTACACATTCAGAGCGACAACTCCGATCTACACTAGCTCATGAAGTAAGAGCAGATTTTGACAAGAGACCCAAAAATATGACTATACACATCGGAACAGTTAACGGATATGAAAATTGTCTATTAACGCTTTTACCCATCCGGGATCCTGTTCGTTAATCCAAGTGTTGAAACATCAGTACCCATCCAAGTCCGCTGCGACACAGGAACAGAAGTATATCATAATTAGAGTTCATAGTCAAATGAAAGGTAGAGAACGCCGCCATCATGAACCCGTCCGAGGGATGCGTTGAAGCTATATACGAAAGAGGAGAATCTGAAGTGGAGAACGATAGCAAGTAACGGATCGAGCCGAGCATTGCAAGAGCAGTAATGCCCGATCATTGCGGGAGAGGCTTGGTCTCAATAACATCGAGAAAGCCACCCACAAGATGCAGACTACCAGTAATGAGTGTCATAACAGCTGACTCCGACTCAGAGACGCGGTCTTGGTTTTTCTCAGCCAGGTCCCGGACGTATTCGACAGCTTCCTCAATCGTTCCCAGGACCTCGACAGTCGCAGTGGGATCGATCGTCTTCCAAGTATCTGCCAATGTCTTTTGCACACTCAGCTTTTCCACATCAGAAGCGTTAGTGTTGAGGCTGACCAAGTCTGGTCGGTATCCAGCATCCTTGTAAGTGATATTAGTACAGAATATCGCATGAGTGAAGGGCTTCTCAGCACCCAGAGCTTTAGCTAGAGTTTGATGAAGAGCCTTGGCCAAGGCCACGCTGTCGCGTGTTTGTTGGTTGAAAATCAGCACTCTCGGCTTCTTACCGGCGGCCTCAGTGGAGGAAGAATGAGCGAGAATCTGTGACGCGAACCACTCTCCTGCTACTCGGATACTTTCCAGAGTATGGCCTCCGTCGATATACCATGAGACGTTTTTCTCATGTCTCGTTTCACATCTTCCTCCCAACCGAGTCTGTTCCAGGCCTTTGCGGAACTCCTCAGGTAGTGGGGCCTTCATTATATTCTCCGGGATGCCTTCGATACCAACTTTTCTCAAGAACTCTCCAGCAACAGCGACGGCCAGGTTTGCATTAGTGTATTGGAAGTCGCCGGCAAGACCCAGTTTCAGCCCTGTCGCCTTGTTCAGTTCTGGATGACCCTCTGCAACTTGAAGTTTGACACCCTTCTCTTCAGCTCTCTGGAACAACACCTTGAGCGCAGCATCAGATTGAGGAGCAGTGAAAGCTTTTGCCTCGGGCTTCATAATACCACCTTTATGCCAGGCAATTTGCTCAATAGTCGATCCAAGGACGGCGACATGGTCAATGCCGAGACTGGTGATCCCACAGACAGCCGGATGCACAATGATATTTGTACTGTCATACTCGCCTCCGATTCCGCATTCAATCACTGCGGCATCTACACCTTCACTCATATACGTATGGAATGCCATAAGAGTAAGGAAACGAAAATATATAGGTTTAGCTCCTGGAGCTTTGGGATCCTGCCCTGCGGCTCGTGCCGATTCCTCTAGCCGATCCCATGTCTCGAAGAAATATTTCGCAAATTGCTCCTCGGATAGAGGAGTATTGTTAATCTGGATCCGTTCCCGAGCAAAGCGAAGGTGAGGAGACGTGTAGAGGCCGACTTTGGTGACCTTTGACGATGGACGTGAGGTAGATGAGAGGTACTGGGCAACGATAGAAGAGACAAAAGCCGAGGTCGAACCCTTCCCTTTGGTGCCGGCGATATGGATCGGGTTCAGACGGTCCAACTCCTTCGGCTGTGAATTGGACAAACCGCATGTTAGCAAAAAAAAAGCACTGCCCAGTCTCCCTAGAGAGAAACAGCTCTAAAATGCTTCAAAAGACCGACCACCCACCTCATACCCAATCTTCCTACACCACTCAATCATCTCCGGAATGGCCTGCTGATTCATTCCTAGACCCGACTTCCTGATCGCATCAACAATCGCGAAATTCGACTGCAGCGAATTAAGCGCTGCAATCGCCTCCTATAATTCCACGCATCAGCTGAGAGGTCCAGAGGAAATGCGATACTCTACTGCCGCAGTGATCAAAACTGAGAGGGGCCAAATCGTACTGACCGGATACCCACGAGTCATTGCGACGCGACTTGTTGAAAAGAGCCTAGATTGATAAGGTGCCCTAAAAGGAAGACGATTCCAAAGCCCTTTCATGGGCGTTTGGAGGACTGAGCAGGAAGATATAGCCGTCGTCGCTAGATTGAAGGATGTGCGATTGCAGGCGTCATCATCGAATTTATCGGGAATTTTCCATGTCCGCCGAATAGGTACTTAGTGAGGTTCCGCCTTCGGAGAGCTGTTTATCGGTGCCCCACGTGAGTGATAAGGATATTCTACTTTATTTACCGCGACTTGCCTAATCTTAGATTATAGGTTAAGTAAATGCTTATAACTATTATTTTAAGAAGAACAATGTTACCAACGGCTTGTTATGGGGTCAGGTGATAGTATTACTTGATTTAGCTACTTTAGTACTTTTAACTAACACAACTTGTCATTTTCCTGAGTTCCTGACAAGAAGTTGACCATCCCATCTTCCATTACTTTCCACTTTGAGGATTCAAGCAGGAGAGATGTTTGGTCTTCTGCCCAGAGGTGCTCAGAGACTATCCCAAAACCTCTCTCTCAGCAATCTCATCCCACTTTGGAACACATCCTCGCGCTGTCTACCCAGCTGCACACAAAGCACTGCGCCTCTTGTCCCAACACAGCTCACAACCCCCTTTTCCACCCAAAAAAAATCGTATTATCCGGCTGAAATACCAACTTCCGATCGGGTCTCTCAAAGGAACCCTATAAGGTACCTCAACACCGCCGACCGCATCCAAAAGGGTCTGCAAGAAGACGGCCATCGAACATGGGGCTTCGTCATCTACCGCTGCACATACAAAAGCAAGTCCGATTGGGACGAATTCATGATCCGTCTACGCTACACCATCCAAGAACCTTTCCAATGTTATGACGAACTCGACATAATGGAGTCTCATACTCTCACTGTATTTGAGGACCCAATCCCTTTTCGACCGGGCCACTACATCTGCGGTCCGTGAGCATTTCGGAAAATGGCCGGAAACTGCGCCTCAGCAGGAACAGGGCACTATTAGACCCGTCCTCCCCCACGGTATCGGTACTGCATACACGTGAACGACGAGGTAGTAGACTCGCCTGTTCGCAAGGCGCCACCGCCCGTGAATGAATTCGGAGACAACAGATTTGGCTTTGTCAATCTTATCTCGAAGGATGGGAACCGTATTCTCCGTGGGATGGGGATGAACTTCTTGAAGACGAGGAGGAGCCTATTGAGGGTTGCACCCCTGCTTGATATGGGCTGGATGAGAAGTGCGATTATGATCAGGTGTTGGTACCGTACTATAATTACTTGCGCTCGAATATGGCCTGGGATTACGAGTATCGGCGGGCCCCGGAAATTCGGCACTAATTAAAGGGGTTTATTTTCTGTCGGTCTTGTTGTTCCTCTGAGAATAAACAAGACACTCATCACTTCGTGGCAGCAAAAGCAGCCGCATAAAGATCTACATCGACGACAAACCCTCGCCTCTTCGGCTCCCATCCTAAGATCTGCTTCGCGCGTGTGGAAGACCCTCGAAAAGTGATACTCATAGCCTCATTAAACAAGTTTCCACCATGCCCAACCAATTCCACATTTCCCTTAAAGCCCCAGGGTGTAGCTAACGCATCGAAGATATCTCTTATACTCTCTTGGCTCGTCACAAGGTCAAAGACAGGATACACTCCAGTGCCAGAAATCAAGGGCAATTTTTCAATCGCGCGCTGAAAGCCAAGCAGCAACATCATCCACATGTATTAACCCTGGTTTGGAATTCGGCTCAAGTTGGACTTGGATTGTTTCTGCACTTCCTTTCTGAGAAACTTCGTATAGAGGAGCGATGGAGGATGTCCAGATCGTGAGCTCGCGACCATATATTAGCGCCGGACGAAGGATCATAACGTCCAAAACATCAGAAGAGTTCAGCACGGCGTTTTCAAGCGCTACGCGCCAAGCGACGAGAGGAGCTGGAGGGATGATTGCATCTGGACCAACGAGGTCTAAATCATTAACTCTCTTCTCGGACGATCCATGGACCCATGTTCCAGAGCAGTAGATAAAGCCCAGCTTGGGACCTTTGGTCCCAGCCTTGGCGTAGGTGTCGAGACGTTCCTGGCCAAGTGCCTTGATGTCGTTGAGGATTTTATGAGTTCTATCATTGGCGGCAGCAACGTCCACGACGATGTCGATGTGCGCGGAGCGGATGACGGAGAGGTAGGCAGATGGCTCGTTCACAGGATCCGGACAAGTCACAGGGATGATCTCCTGTGCTGCTAATTGTTTGGCTTTCGCTGGTGTGCGAGCAAGACCGTAGACGGTATGCTGGCCGTTACGGACGAGGATATTGGCAAGATTGTTGCCAAGGTAGCCTGTGGCTCCGAGAATGAGGACCTTTGTCATTGTGGAATGCAATCAAAAATGAGGGTTGAGTATATAGAGATCTTGAGATTATTTTGGATATAAGGAATCGAGTTCCAAGTACTGGAGTGATAGATAGATAGATATTCGTTCTGATCAAGATCATGGATCTTTGTCCTCCTATATTTTTTCCTCCTGTAGCTAACATTGAATGTCTCAATAACCTCACAATCGGTGTTAAAGTACGGAACATAGGTATAACTCCTGGTTCTATATAACATAATACTGCCCAATCCGTCATTAGTTACATCCAGTCTCATCCCACATCATGGAACCTTTGCAATAAAGTCACTGAATAAGCACTTGGAGGGTGACATGTCTTCGAGTAGCGCCAACTGCCCGAGTTCCCTGTGCAGATATGCTGGAGTGTCAATGTTGCTAAGGATCGGTCTTCGTAAAAGCCGACGGAGTTAAGCTGAGTTGTAGGATATAGATCATATGTTCGGGACGTTGATGCCCGGCAAGACACAAGAGCAGATGGCTTGTAAACAATATTCTCGGAATTTGTACTCGAGAGGCTATGGAATGTATCCTGTCTACGGACGCTGTCGAATTAAACGGTTTAAAAGAAGATAGTCATACAGCACGATCTTTTCGAACACCCCAAATTTAGGAGATGAGTGGAATCGAGCAGAAGAAAATGAAAAAGCCGAACGGTGAAAGGGACTCAGTCCATAGGAAGAATGGCAATAAAGAAAGCACGGAACATAGAAGGAAGTTTACTCGATTCTCTTCTTCCCTTCCTCCATATAGCCCAGGCGCACATTGCTGTAGCCGCGTTGGTGTCTCCGCGTCGACAGCCACTTTCCGATGACTTTGTCCGCCCGCGCATGGATGAGAGCATCCTGGTAGCCTTCAGAGGCCGCGCTAGGGGTATTCAGCTTCGGCCAGTTTACCTGCAATCGACATATCAGCAAAAACGCTATGAAAATAACAGCCCAAGGTACTTACGTAGAGCATTCCATGCGCGTAGATGAAACGCAAGCACCACGCGCCAACGGCCAGCCAGAATATGATAAACAACCTCAACGGCCAGGAAGCTGAATCCGGCAATCTTCTGGTCAAAGTAGCCACCGTGATCATAAAGACACTGGCAGCCAAGATGTATGGAATCGACTGGACGATAATCGGTCTGCGGTCGACGAAGAGCAGCATGCCAGCGAACGTCGAGTCCGGGGGTAGATAGGTACCCAGAAACACATCGAACGAGTCCTGTCGAGGGCCATCCATGAAGTTGTTGCGCACATATCGCGTGATGGAGTTGCTCAAGTCCTGAATCATGCCTGCACGAGTGCGCTCGCCTGTTCGTGTAAAATCGGTCTTCAGCGCACCAGTGCCCGAATATGACTTGGAAACGACGTCGGCATTATCAGCCCAAATGTTGCGGAACATGTTCTCGAACTCCGGATCATCACTTGCAGACTCTCCTGGTCGAAGAATTCCAACATCGACCAACTGCCGGGTCACTGCCCACCGGCCAAGCATGCTCTGAACAACGTTTGTCCGGTCGAGGCAATCCATGCAGTTTGTCCGCACCACACTTGTTTGAAGAAGGCGGATATCCAGCTGCCCGAGTGGATCTCCGGGTGTCTCGACACCGCGGAAGTATCCTCCACGGTTGAGTCCATCGACCAGGCGGTCCAGGAGAAGCTTCGCTCGATGCCATTGGAGACCCTTTGTCTCATTGTGGAAATCAAAGTAGACATAGTGCAGGCGGTCCAAGTCTTGCTTCCTCTCCCCTGGCTCCACAACATGCACCTTTTCAGGTGTTATATTGCTGGGCTCGATTTCCTCCTGGGACGAAGACACCAATAGACGAACCATCTGCTCGTAGGCCCGTTTCACTCTCTCTTCTCGTCCTTTTTGATTCACCAGATTTACTAGATAGTTCTCCCCGTAAATCCTAATCTGTTCAGAGAAGTGTTTCTTGGCAGCGTCCACTGCGGTCTCAACTCCCCTGACTTGGAGCTTGGGGGTGTACTTTAGATTGTTGACCTCGGCCCAGTAAACTGGTACGCTTCCTCTAGTCTGCACATATGACAGCACCTGCAAGTCCTGTCCTGTAGCGTCCCCTTTTCCATTCTGCATCGACTGTCCTCTAGCGAACCCAGCGAGACCTCCGGTCGCATCGTTCAAGATTACCACTTGTTCCGTTTCATTGTAGTTGGAGACATTGCCCTGCTCGTCTATACCACGGGAAAAATATCTAGTGCCACCACGATGTCTTGATCTTCTCGTGACAAGGGCGAAGGTAAATGGAGTTGACTTGACCCTGGTGGATGTGATGCGCAACATACCATACATGACGGGTAGGATATACGGGTCCACTCCTGGCTGTTGTCCATATCGTATACCAGTCGTATCGTTGGCGCCTTCACGGAAATCGATCAAATCGGACTGGACAAAGCGGTTCCAGAAAAATCGGTCGTCTGCTCGTTTCCACAGAGGAAGACTAGGGTCACTCTGCGACTGTCGCTGGAAGGTGTTGGTGATATCGAGAGAATAAGAGAAGTACATAGGCCCATTTCTTAATAGATCTTTCAGAAGAGTGAGGTAAGTGTCCTCATCGATGTCATGCAGCGGCCGTTCTCGGAGGGGTAGGAACTCCGTGGCTATAACCCTGTATACCATGTGGCCCCGCAACCGTCCCATGGGCTGCGCTTTTGTTATCACAATGATATATTTGTCTGTAGATGTAAGCGCTACTATAATTTACACGAGAGATCCTTGATCAACATACCCAGCTTTAGTTTTACGATACCCAGGATACCAGCGATGCTGGAGACACGCTTGGCACCGAACAGCGATCCATTATTCAGACGTATGTCACCTGTGGGGCGTTCAACAACGAGTGTAGGAGAGTCGGGAGACGAAGGAGAAGTGAAAGCATAATGAGAGGCAGAGGCATGAAGATTGATATCGCGAAACGGGAGGATAGGACGCGCCATGGCGAGCAGCGTTCCTTTGGAACTATCTGGACGATTGCTGGATAGCAGAAAAGGTGTATACGTTAGAGATCTCTCTGCATGGTATCCCCAAGACAGCAAGGGAAGGAGTCTGTGACTGTGGCCACGTCGCTACTCGAGTGTCGTCTCCTTGATCTGGATGATTGTTCACAAGCCATAAACTTCGTACGGAAGTGCACCGCCCCACCTCTGTCAACTGGGCTGCGGATAAATGTGGCTGGGGCGTTGGACAGCCGCTCCCCTTCCGTCATCCAGCAACTCAGCGCAGGCCGCCATCAACGTGCTCAACCCTCAAACTCCCGATCCGTCAAAGAACGCCCCATCTGACCACTGACACTCAACCTTCCACCTGAAACGACGCATCTACACTCGATCCCTATTAAGTCTTATTCCATCTACTGGGAATCGCGATCATGGCTGCAAGACCGACTGCGGGAGCCCGTCCCGGTGCGAGGTTCGCCCAGTTCAAGCTGGTTCTGCTTGGTTAGCCGCCTCGATCTTACCTGTGATATCATGAGTTCTAGACACTGACGATAGTTTCTATATAGGAGAGTCTGCTGTTGGAAAGGTTAGAATCGCTGGAACTTGTTTCGCGCTCGCTGTCGAATACTAACTTTCACTTTCTAGAGTTCACTGGTGTTGAGATTCGTCAAAGTACGTTGAGCAAGCCGGAAATGAAAGATAACTAGGGATCGGTGCAGAACGGAGCTAATTTGGAGCAGGATCAATTCGATGACTACCGGGAGTCTACGATCGGTGCCGCTTTCCTTACGCAGACTATCTCACTTGATGAGAGCACGACGGTCAAATTTGAGATATGGGATACTGCCGGTCAGGAGCGATACAAGTCCCTAGCGCCCATGTACTACAGAAATGCCAACTGTGCCGTTGTTGTCTATGATATCACGCAAGCTGTAGGGATCCGTCAGCCCCAGTTCCACTGCAACCTCGGAAGCTAATCTAGATGTCAATAACTACAGTCTTCTCTCGACAAGGCCAAGTCGTGGGTTAAGGAACTTCAGCGCCAAGCGAACGAGAACATCGTGATCGCCCTTGCTGGAAACAAGCTTGATCTCGTTACCGATAACCCCGATAAGCGTGCTGTCCCAACTGCAGATGCAGAGGCCTATGCGCGCGAAGCTGGCCTGCTGTTCTTCGAGACCTCCGCGAAGACTTCCACGAATGTCCGGGAATTGTTCACTGCTATCGCTAAGAAGCTTCCTCTCGACCAGGCAGGACCCCGAAATCTTAGAACGACACCTCGATCCGGCGTGGATCTGAGACCCGAGGCGCCCGGCACTCAAGCCGCGGGTGTCTGCAATTGTTAAACATATATCAATGACTATACACAGTCCTTTCTCGTGCCTCCATACTTCCTTTTCCATTTTTCAGATCCATATGGCTGGTCGAGAACCGTCCCAACCGTGAAGCTCGAGGGTATTTGCTGCAGGTAACTGAGCTGATGGTATGATTTTAATGCTGGTTGCGGCGACTGAACCCTGCAGATGGACAGACAATCGCATGTCGTGTTTGGCTTGCAGCGTCCATTACGATGGATTACAGTCAACGCTTGAAATATTACTTCTAACTCTTATTCTCCCTTTCTTTCCTCTTGCTGTCCTCTCAAGCTGCGGACCACCCTACAATCATCATGGCATGGTGCGGATCACAGCCAGGTATTCATTGGGCATATTATGCTAGACCGTACCCTGCAGAGATTATCATACTTCTTATCTGTCGACGTGTTCTATGTCTGTTCTCGGCGTCAAATTGTTGTTCCTGTGGGTAAAGTCCATATTGCTTGCTCTCTTGCTCTTCTTGTCCACCATTACAGAAACGCATCATATCCTCTCCCGATCTAGTTATTCAGCTGTCATGTCCAATCCTTGCTACCTTGCTTTCTTTCTTTAGACTGTAATTATCCGTAAGCGCAGCCTTATTTTCCCACTTCCAGTCTCCACTAGTAGTCTAGCTACGTACTAGTTTCAATTCGGCCTTGCAATCACTGAACGTAAGTACTAACTACTGGTTTACCCCTAGTAATCTTGTTTGAGAGCGCAAGCCCACGCGAGAGAGAGACCATGCGGTGGTGCTAAGAGACTTGTACGTGGGTATGGTCCATATATGGCAGTAATGTGACCGCCTGCTATTCCAGGGAACCCCCTAGAATCTTGAAGCTATTCAGACCTATCCGATTTCTTGCTTCTACCGTATGTTCTGGCAGAATATTATTAACATCCCGTGATCCGCGTCACTGTACTAACAAGATTACTAGGGGTAAACCAAGTACTGAATCGGAACTCGATCAACAACCGCCACCAATATCGTCAAAATTCTAGTCCCTCTAAGACTCCAGTTGCCACCAATACCTTAGCTTAGGTTCCCCAAGCGCCCTTCAACTATTTCTGCACGTCATTTCGTGACATGCTCTCTCTTATTTAGAACCCACACAAACTAAGTTCTTAGTTGCTTTTAGCCGCATATCGTTCCAAGACGCTAACTGACATCATGTCAGAAAGTATCCGTAGGGATACTTAGTATAAAAAGCCTAATTATTACCTTAGTCTAGAAGGTGGATGTGGTGAAAAATGGACTTAGCTGCGTGGTATGGATAGAACTTGCGTGGCCCTTAAGAGGGTAGGTAGAGTGTAGTGAGTCTGAATGATAAGTCGTGCACTACATTCTTCTAAAATAAAAAAAAAAGTACATACGCAAATGTATCCTGTCTTGAAAATAAAAAAGTGGTCCCACCTGTCATATATTTTCCGCGGCTAAGTACGAAGCGGATATGGGCATCAACAGTCCTGATCATGATTGCGCAGTCGATAAGGGTCCTGTAACTGAAGAAAAAGTGGTATAAATACTTAATTAGTGAGCAAAAATCGCGTCAAGTCATCAATTACGGGCATGTGGGGTTCATAACTCCCTTTCTTACAACGCGAATAAAGCTCCACGCAGGTGCTCTGGTTGTGGGAACTTGAATGATAGGTATATAACATGTGCTAAAACATAAAATGAGATAATTTTAATGTTTAAAAACATGTGTTGTTGATGTTCCAGGAAATTTAATTTGACAATGTTGTTTCTTAGATAGTTCTCACTTGGTAGGGAGACCTTTCCCAGATTGGGATCCTTCGATTCCAACATCCTTCTTGCGGCACGTTTCACCTGACCCGCATGTGATACAATTCTCGGAAGTTCTCAGTGAGATCTTCTCACTCATGAAAGTGCGGGGTGGACTAAAAATTGAACCGCACGGCCATGTAATCAAACTCAGAACGCAACATCTTCCTCTAAAACCGCTCCAACTTCCAGAGCTTTTCAGACATTGTATTTCTTTTTCCAGTTAAGCTATCCGCGAGCAGCCAATCCTGTTGGCATGTCGACTGAACCACTCTTGCCGTCCTACGCCTCGGCCACACGGCGACAACAACCTCAGAACAGATATCGCCCCAGCGGCACCAGGAAAACATCGTCATTTCTGCCTCACATATAATTCAACATTTGAGCGCCCTCATTTTTACAGGTAATGCTACAATCACCACTATTTGGGCATATCGAAGTAATACGACTCCTGAATTGGTAGGTTGTCAGTCCCTGTCCGCCTTTCTTATCTCACCTTATTTCCTAGGCTCCGCCAGCGCCAGTTCCCTTGCTGCCTTACTTCGCGTCACTATGCATCGCCATCTCATTCAGCTGCTGGTTCGGCTACCTTGTTTTCATTTATTATGATGCGGACGGCGGCCGAAGAATTCAACGGGAGATAGTTATCTGGATATCTACTGTTGGAAAGCTGGTACTAGTGGGTATACATACTGGCTGTTGGCTTTGGTACAAATACTTCTTTCCAGGCTTAACGCAACCAAATTGGGTACTATTGTTTCTGGCAGCTCAGGCATGGTGGGATTTCCTGCTAATTGTTATATACTCCCGCTTGAGAGGCGTGGAAGGGCTAGCAGCTACACAATAGGCCTCGAGCTTCAAACAACATAACTCTTTGAGAATATCTGATCACTTCTTTCATTGTATGGTCTGGGCTCTATCTTTCACAAAACTAAATCGATCCTTCCTCTATTGATGCGATCAAGGGGAAATAGGAGCGCAGCGAGCCATTTGATAGCTACACATGCTGTTGCCTAATAAGTACGAGCTAGATGATATTATAGCACACAGCTATCTACACACAGCTATCTAGCACACAGCCATCATCTAGATATATATGAATCGATGCTCTTCTTCTAGATACAGTAAAAGGGGTTGAACTTAGGGGTGTTGCTAAGCGGCTAGCACTCACGTGATTCCGCATATTTCCATATCATCTATGATTCCAGAGCCCGTTTCCGCCGCCGTGTCAGTTTGGTCAGTGGTTGCAGTCTGGAGAGGTTCTTCTTCCCGATGTGACTTCGGCTTCTTGATATCGCCAGAGGTCACATTATTTGTCTCATGACTATACGCCAGGTGGTAGTTGGCGGTCTAAGGTGCATGTGTGGCTCTGCATTAGTCTGGATGCCAGTGCCGTGTGCTTTCTGTTGTTGGCTCATTAAACCTAATACATTGGACAACAAGAGGGCCGGGGCCAGCAGCCTGCAAGTTTGCAGTCAGGAGGGAAGATTCTCTGATATCCAACACATACTGTTGGATCACCGACAATTGCCTGAACCCCGGGAAGGCACATGTGGGTATTTCGGCATGGAGATGGGTAGGAACAGACGAACGAGTATTCGGGATTACGGACAAGCTTCCTCTTACCTAAGTTTCAAGTCTTGGAGCAGTGCTCCAAGACTTGAAAAACTAAATCCGTATGAGGAAGTGAAGATTTCGTATCATCATAGCACTCCTGAACATACCTTTCACGCGGACATATTTTTAATTCCTCTCTCACATCGAATAATTGACAGTATCAAACAGTGATTATCGTTTCTGAAAATAATATATACAATATAGTACACCAAATCCATGCAAAGAGTTCTTCCCTCCCACATGCAACATTACCACCCGTTACGTATCATCCCAATGAATCTCAACGCCATTACTGCGAGCGATTAATGGATCCAGTTGTACCCTTGTGGCCTTTCGAAAGGTGTGATATATGAGTACCCTCGCGACGGCCAGCAGATCTGTTAGGAGGACTTCGTGGTCGGTTGGCTTCAGCCTCCTGCTCTCTTCTCTGCTTATAGTCGATATCGACGGGGTCGTCACTTAGCACGGTGCCGTGAGCCTTCTTTGGTCTGGGCTCCGGTGGCTCGATTGGCTTTGATGGCATATTGTCCGTTTTGCTATGACTTTATACGTGCAGGTGTAGGGGGATGTATCTAGCGCAGCGCTAGCTGGTATAGTAGACGGTGAAAGTATCTTAATCAAGAATACAACGTTGAAGATGAGTTTTCTCAGAAATCTATTTTCTATATTACAACGGAAGTCACATTCTCTTATGTTGCGCCCTTACGGAAACAACTGTGATGGCGACTTTCCGTGAGCGCATCATGATGCAACATAAGCCTGTCCTCGAAACAATATCCATGGATCCATTAACATCCTAAGGATCTGAAGAATCTGAAGACGAATCGAGTTCGAATAATTGTTTCTTCTGGAAAATCTATGCTCCATGGTTGTTGCTATGCTGCCGGAGAGCTTCTAGTGACCAATAACTCCGTACGAATTATCTTTCTATAGCGAAAAACAGCACCTACCTCGTTCTTCGACGAACTCCGCCTATAACCGGACTACCCATTATATGAATGAAATAAAGTCAGGCTGATGCTAATTTCTTGGTCTTATTTCAAAATGCCGCTCTGGCTCTGGTTATTGATTCTCTGACGCAGGCGACACTACAAATGCTACATAGGTCTTATCTTGATTCACAACAGTACTATGTATGCTGGAAATAATGTTATGACATCACAATTTCATTCTTTAGTAAGTTAGATAGACGTAAATAGACACTAAGTATTGAGATAATGATTGAGAGGAACCTTTTTTAAAGCCTTCAGGAACAGAACGATGAGATGATGATGACAGTTATGCCTTCACCATTTGCCGCGCCTGCTGTGTTTTGGCCCCATTCGCATGTGGATGAGCATGAGAATGGCTGTGGCTGTGGTTATGACCAAGATGCTCACTGATGCGGTGTTTCGCAGCCTTCTTGTCATCTGGCCCATTATCGAGCTCACAAGCGTCATTCTCACCTTCGATTTCGAGAGCAGGCCAGGTCTCCCAGCCATCTTCCCACATGCGGCTAATCTTGTCAGCTTTCTCGTCTCTTGACAGTTTATCGTCTCTCATGACTTCTTCCCATCTGGCCATATCCTCATCGTCAAGCAGACATTCGTTCAGCAGTGCAGTGATCTTTTCCGAGTCGATATTCTCACCGATGAAGACAATCTCCTGACGCCTATCACCCCAGGGTCCCTGGAAGTCTCGCTCAATGGACTCGCAGACGTCCTTGTCTTCGGGCCAAAAGTCACGCGGGACTTCTGTAAACCAGGGTCCGCCGCAGCCGACGGTCAGCATACCACCAGCCTGGCTCCATTCTCCAAACTGAAGAGCGCGAGTTGCCAGCCAGAAGAACCCCTTCGAGCGGAGGATAGGACCAAAAGCTGGATGGGCTCGCTTATTGGCCAGAATTGTGGCAGGCTCTGGTTGTTCGAAGTCCTCGACTTCGTCTACGTCCATGTCATTCTCCTCGTCCTCATCATCCTCCATCTTATCATCATCATCATCTTCTTCTTCACCTTCATCTGGTTGTTCATTGTTTTGCAGAAGGATGAACTTGTCGTGTAGAAGAGCAAAGATACGACGGGGATGAAACGGTCTTCGAGCAGTATACACGAAGTTGTTGATACCATACCTGCACAAGGTGGTGAAGGTCAGCATTATTTTAATAAACCCTGGTTCTAGGCAGACTTACTCTAGGGTCTCTGGCTTCGGTGCTAATCTCTTCCCTGCTCCGGTTTCCCTTACCGTCATCTCGTGCAGGCTTCTCAGCCAGCCCGCTCCTGATGCTGCTTTGAGGAAATTGAACCTTCCAGTGTTGACAATCTCCCTTACGTCCACTTTAGAGTAACTTGTCTCCAGTACTTTAGCATCAGGGTTCAGTAGCTTGACCAAGTTCTTGATCCTCACACGAGTGGGCTCATCAATGTATTCGATCTTATTGATGATCACAACATCAGCGAACTCAATTTGATCGGTCATCAGATCGGAGATGGTCCGCTCATCCTCAGGAATGATCTCTTCCGAGCCATAGCGGTCAGAGAGGAACTCGGTTGTATCGAAATTGTGGAAGAGGTTAAAAGCATCAACAACAGTGACAGTCGTGTCCAGCTTTGCCAAGTTGTGTAGACCTCCCATGTTCGCGCTGAGACCAGCATATTAGTCTCAGGAAGGTACATCTCTTGTTGGATACTTACATTTCAGCGAGGATCTTCTTACTGTCTTCATCTGTATCCATGCTATCTTCGTCCAACTCCATCATAGCAGCGCTGAATTCTGCAGTGAATGTCTCTGCCACCTGCATTGGCTCACTGATTCCAGTACTTTCGATAATCACATATTCAACTTCCTTTGATCTGGCTAAGCGTGCGAGCTCCGACAATAGGTCTCCTCTCAAAGTACAGCAGATGCATCCGTTCTGAAGCTGAATGAGCTTTTCCTTTGTCTGTGAGACCTTGTGGTTCGTTATGAGAGCGGCATCGATGTTGAGCCTGCAATGATGTTAGACGAGATTGACAACGTCTTCATAGATGAGGGAAGGGGGCACGGACTTGCTCATGTCATTGACAATGACGGCGATCTTTAGGCCATGATCCGGTGACTTGAGGATATGTTCAAGTAACGTCGTCTTTCCACTTCCCTATGATAGAGACAGCAGTTAACATACAATTGTTTCTCATGCTAAACAAGATAGCTATTTCGCTTGCAGCAAGTGGTACAAGGGGCCAAGGAAGAAACTGGTCTGGGGAGTATTACCAGAAAGCCAGAGAGCAAAGTGACAGGCATCTGCCTGATCGCCACGCCATTGTCCCGATTCTCACCTGCATTAGACCCCTGAGCATGGTCCTTTCCCGGAGGAGCATCCGATTTGATAGCCATGATGGAATGCAGAAACGACCAACACCACTCTAAGATAACTTCCTAAGACAGCTGATGAAAAAGGACGCTGCTAACAAGGTTAAAATAAAAAAATGAATTAGAAATTGAAAGCACAATGTGCGTTTAAGTACCCTGAAGGATTCCCAATAGGGAAAACAGGCCGCAATGTGCCTCCGGCCATACTGATAGGCCAAAAGATTTGCACGCCTCGCTCCCAAGGTTGATGTACAGTGGAGGATATAGTATAAATCGGAAGAGCACGTTTGATATACTTGCAAATTGAAACGTAATGATTGGTCGTGAGGTCTGACGGGTCCAGGGGATGGGTGCTCTACTGGCGTATGGGAGGCTCTCCAAGGTACTCATGGCGTGAGTATTTTCCTCGTAGGTCCTCATCTTCGGATAATCAGAAGCCAGCGCATTAGCAATAAAGGATCCGAGACTGATGAAAATTTAGCAAATGGGTCATATCACAGGAATTTGTCTCCTGGTGCAAGTTGTGTAGAATTATGCTCGTTGTGATCCTGCTTTCGGCTGCTTAAACTCGACCAAGGTCAAGATCAATGTGATCACTGGGGACAGAAATGTAGTCTTACAAGGCTGGCATAATCCAGTTTCACGTGCACGCAGAAGAGACGAGGGTCGTTTAGAACCATTGAGAATATGGATCAGATACATTAGATAGAAAACCGTAGTTTCAGACCCCCCTACTTCTTTTGAAGAATCGTAGGGTAACCATCCTTCGTAGAGCAGAGATACCATTAATAGTACAATCATGGAAAATATAGTAGGCATTCTACTTGCACGTTTCACTTGATCACTAGCAACTAGTCATCAAAATCTCCGGTTGGTCAGCTTGATCGACCATTGGTGAGTACCAGATGAATAAATGACTGATGAGAAACTATATTCCAATGGTTTCGTGTTTGAACGGCAATATAAAATCAAGAAAGAAATGAAAGCTCATTCCAATTTTTTTCAATCTCAGTATTCTAAGTGCGTTGCTAGTTAATTGCTGCTGGAGTAGACTATTCCTTCGACGTTCGCTAATATTAGCATTGGAAGAGAGTGAGATGAATTCCAAGGTTCGGCTGGGCGGGTTAGTAAGAGGTAAATACGGCAACCCAGACGACCAACATGGCAAGATTGTTGGCACAACGACATCTGCGTCTGGATATTGTTTCTTTCGTAACATTGCGAGAAAGAGAAGCTTATGCTTTGATCAAATTTCAATACTTTTGCATCCAAAGAGCGTTAAACTCAAGTGGTCGCGTGCGTTTGGAGCTATCGAGTAGGGCTACCTCATCGGGGCCCGCAGGGATCCTCGGAGCGGACCGTAAAAGCATCATCAAATCTCAGTCCGCGTCTTTCTTCAACCTCACTACCGTCCACTACACCTTTCCTCAGCACGTCAGTTCACAGCAGTGCAGCCCGTCATGCTGCGCTCTGCGATTGTCCCGAGCCGGCAGCTGCTCTCGTCTCCGGCTCGCCAGCGTGCAGCGACACAATGGCTGTCTAGAGCTGGAGTGAGCGGCCGGATCTCCGGCCAGGTATGGGGTTATTATTCTGCCATTGCACGATGTGATGGATGCTAACAATTAGGTCGACGATGCAGCGATACTTCGCGGACCCGGCACATCAGACTCCAACTACCCCCACGCCTGCTACACCCTCGTCTGACACGACGATCCCTCCAGAGAACATCCCTAAGGTCCCGCCGACCCCGACTCCGCAGGGTCAGAGATCTCCCCCATCTACGATACAGCCACCAGAATACCCTACTAAGACACCTATAGAGACTACGCCCCCGCCTCCACCACCTCCAGCCCGCAAGAAGGGCGGTTTCCGCCGCTTTATCCTGTACCTGATTCTCACTTCCGGACTCGCCTATGCCGGTGGTGTGTGGCTGGCTCTGAGGTCTGACAACTTCCACGATTTCTTCACCGAGTATATCCCATACGGAGAGGAGACTGTTCTCTACTTCGAAGAGCGCGATTTCTACCGCCGGTTCCCTAACGCTACGAGACACCCCAACCGCCTCCCGCCAGTTCAGAGAGAGGAAGGAACCAAGGTCACGATTCCTAGCAAGAGTGGACTGTCCTGGAAGGTCTCCGACCAAGAAGTTGCTGATGCTGGAAAGTCTGACAAGAAGCCTGCTATTCAGAAGGCGAAGGAAGACTCAGCTGCCAAGCAGACCAAGCCTGCACCTAAGGAGGCGCCCAAGGAAGAACCCAAGGAAGAATCCAGGAAACCCGTCGTTTCTCCTACCTCTACCATCGAACCGCTGAGCATTAAAGAGGCCGATGAGCCTATTGTTCAGCACCTGGTGAAGACGTTCAATGACATCATTGCGGTCATCAGCGCGGATGAAGCTGCCGGCAAGTTCTCAGCTCCGATTGAAAAGGCCAAGAGCGAGCTGCATAATATCGGAGAGAAGATCACCGCCCTAAGAACCGACGCGCAGCATGCGGCCGAAGAGCAGGTCAAGAAGGCGCATGAGGAGTTCGAAGAATCCGCCAGGGAACTGATCCGCCGCATCGACGAAGCCCGCGCCGCAGAGGCTGCTCAGTACCGCGAGGAATTCGAATCTGAGCGCGAGAAGCTGGTCCGCTCTTACCAGGAAAAACTGAACACTGAGCTCCAACGTGCCCAGGAGGTTGCCGAGCAGCGTCTGCAGAATGAGCTTGTAGAGCAAGCCATCGAGCTCAACCGCAAGTACCTCAGTGACGTGAAGGAACTGGTCGAGAGGGAGCGTGAGGGTCGTCTGGCCAAGCTTAGCGAGCTCACTGCTAGCGTCAACCAGCTGGAGAAGCTGACCACTGACTGGAGTGACGTGATTGACATCAACCTCAAGACCCAGCAACTCCAGGTTGCTGTTGATGCTGTCCGCTCCGCTCTTGAGCGTTCCGACATGCCGCGACCGTTCGTCCGTGAACTGGTGGCTGTGAAGGAGCTTGCTGCTGATGACCCCGTCGTCTCAGCAGCCATCGCTTCGATCAACCCCACTGCTTACCAGCGCGGTATTCCTTCCTCTGCTCAGCTTGTCGACCGCTTCCGACGCGTCGCCAACGAAGTGCGAAAGGCCAGTCTCCTCCCCGCGGATGCTGGTATCGCGAGCCACGCCGCTAGCTTGGTTCTGAGCAAGGTGTTGTTCAAGAAGGAAGGTCTTGCTACCGGTGATGATGTGGAGAGCATCCTCACCCGGACCGAGAACCTTCTGGAGGAGGGTAACCTGGACGCTGCTGCCCGAGAGATGAACTCCCTTCAGGGTTGGGCTAAGATTCTGAGCAAGGACTGGCTGGCTGACGTGAGGAGAGTATTGGAAGTGCGACAGGCTCTGGAAGTAAGTTATATGCTGGCCACCTATTGCTAACTTTTGTGCTCCTCGGAAGTTAGAAAGCTAACCATTTTCTTTCCACTAGGTTATCGAGACTGAGGCCCGCCTTCAGTGCTTGAGAATTGAGTCATAGACGAAGAGCCTATAGCTCTCTCCTTATTTCTCCAGATATACAGCACTGTACCTATAGCTACATGTACTTCTGCCTGACGTAGATCCAATGCCGCATTTCCTTTGTCTTCGTTCACTTCCTGTAGTGTTTCGCCTCGTTTCTCTGCCATATCTGCGGAATGCAATCGCGTATGTCGATATGTCTGCATTTACCAGTGATCGCCTTGATTCTCAGGCTTAGAATATTAGGTAGATCTGAATAGATCATAATCATCCACTTAGCGTTGTAGAAACCATATTGCCTAGCCTAGAGGATATGTTTGTCAGGTTTGCACACGAGACTGACGTGCCGGCAAGGGAGCGCGCATGTATCAGTTATGAGCCGCCATGGCCTCCTAAGATCTGTGATCGCCCGCATGCTTGTCTCTGACTATCGCGGCGAGTGGGGTCATATTCGATGCTTCCATTAAGCTGTTGCTTCGTGGCTCCTGCGTTCTCGCCTGCGAAGATGCTCCAGTTGTCCTTCTGAGTTGTTCCATCGCTTATACATACAGCTCCTCCGCGGGATCGGTTGATTGACGACGGCTTGCCTTTGCGCCTCCGATGTCGTCACCACAAAATGGTCTGAACGGACAGCAGTTAGCATCGCAATCTGATAGCCGACCGTCTTCGCATGCGTCGTCGCATGCTCATCGCCAAGATAGGAACTATGGTGATTCGGAGCTACGGGAGGATATGCAGATGGATGAGGGTCGCATGAGCGGAGAGTTGGAGGGCAGTACACTGGGCAGCAGTTCGCGCGATGGGGAAACAGGGGGACAGAGACATCATCGGGGCCAGACTTCTGGAGGATTCTTGCTGGATACACCGTTCATATCGTCATCGAAGCTTCTAAGGACGAGTCATCAGCGCCAGCATCAGTCGGAGCCGAGGGGTGCTGTGAAGCGTCAAGCACCTGAGCCAGAGATTGTCGTTCCCAAGAGAAAGTCCCGTCGTCCATGGCATCGTCATAAACACTCAGTGGGAAGTTCTCCATTAGCGACAGCGGTCACCAATGCTTCGAACGCTGAAGAGATCCCGCAACATACGCTGGAGCCGTCAGGGTTCGGTGTTGCTATGCAGACCCCTCATCGACATACTTCTGCCGCTACAACCTCTCCCGTTGTCGGCTTGGATACGGACCCCGCACAGATCGTGAACTTGGCTTTGAATCTGAGCGAATCGAGAAGGAGGAACTATGTTGGCCGTTTCCCATCGACCCCTCTGCCGGCAAGTAGAAAGATAAGCACTATCGGACCGCCATCCTTCCCCCATACGGACAGCAACGCACAAAGATTGAGCGGAGGATACTGGAAGTATCATCCCCATGGACTTCGTGGCCCGAGTTACACGCAACCTGTCAACGCATACAGATCCGGTCCGTATCATGCATATACGAGCCCAACAGAATTCTCCGATACCTCGAGCTTAGCCCCTATTGCGATCGATAATGACTCACAAATAGACTACGAGTTTTCGGATGCTACTCTGGCGCGAACCGAAAAGGCTCGAATCCATTTTGAGCTCTTCTTTGAGTATCTGCGGCTTCTTCCACATCTGCCTCCCCTTCCTCCCTCTACGCAGCGTTCGTCTACGAGCAGTGCGTCATCAGCAAGAGATGATATTCTGACAGGGCGCGTTTACAATCCGTTGCAATGTATCCGCAACAGGAAGGTACGCTATCGAGAGAAATGTCCGATAGATACTGAAGGGGAGGGATGGCAGGACGTTGCGCGTGTCCATGAATGGGTCAATGCTATTGAAGCTGCAGATGAACAGGGACATGACGATCCTGACCTATGTGTCAGACTGCCTCCTTTTCAGTGTGGACATATGGAAAAGGCAGCTGTGGACGAAAAGGATGGCGATCGGTCGACAACCTCCCCATCGTCAAGCACGCGGCGACCGTTTGGCACCAGCAACGTGAAGGCACGGCGCCCAAGGCTTGACTGGATCGTGACGCCTGCTGAACTTCTAGCAGATGCTGCCTGGCTGGAAGACCCGGCCAACAAGGCCAAGATCCTGGATAAAGATAGCAATAAGCTCTATCCTGACCCTGCCATTCTGAAACGCAGCGAGTGGAAGCATTCTGAGTCCGTGGTGGACAAAGAGTCGATAAACGAGAAGAGGCGGGTCCTGAAGACAGACAAATATGACCTTTCAGATTCTCTACCAATTTTTGAGCACAGTGCACAGAAAGGCAGACATTTCGGCCGTGGACGCCACAGGCATAGACTGCACGAATCTCTTCGTCTCGCCGCTAGTCCCAGCAGCTCAGACAGGGAGGGAAAATCTAGTTGGCGAAAATCTTTTATGGGATCTGATAGCTCTTCCAGCGACACATCGGACAATGAAAGTTTGCGGGGTCGAGCTCGCCATTCACACTGGAGGAAACGATTGCATGGGGCTCGTGAACGCTCGAGAGACGATGATAAGCCTCGAAGGTCGAATTCACTAATACGACAGCCACAACAGCCATTGTCGAAACACGATGTTGTCGATGAGACCGCAAACAAGGATGCATCAGGCGCCAGCTACCCTGCTTCAGTCTCGTCTCCGGAGATGAGGATCAATAACGGCAAACTTCCTGCTGTAAGGAGAGCCAGGGCTTCAATGTCATCAGCAGGAACCGCAGGAGATAGGGATGATGTCCGGTGGTCACTAGAAGACCAGGATAGCACAGCTCCTAATTCTCCGCTATGTGGTAACCATTTCCCCAGTATTGCAGTTAACCTCTCTCCACCATCTAGCCGATCTCCTTCGCCTACCAAAAAGGCATTGCCCAGGATTATAGGCTCATTGCACGAAAGAAGTCGGAGTAAGCAGCGAAACAAGTTTGAATTCGAAGAACCGATATATATGACTTCTCCAGAGTCTCTATTGCTAGAAAAGCGCAAAACAGTTGAGGGTGTTGACCCACTCGATCGAGTTGAACCGCTTGAGTCAATCCCGTCGACCGATCTATTATCGCCTTCAAGTCCAGACGCAAGAGGGAATGACGTCCGCAGGGCAGAGGGGTCAAAGGGATATAAGCTCAGTCAAGAGTCCAAACTGCGTGGCATCTTCAAGGGAGGAAGAATTGCTGAGATCGTGGGAAACGAGGTCTCCAAAGTTGGAGATCTGATCCGGAAGAAAGATGCGCAAGGTCACTCACGCAAGTCATCATCTGCGTCTAGTCTGATATCAGACTACAATGACTCGGAGGATGAGAAAGTAAACGGGGGTCCAAAGTCTGGTGCAAAGAACCTTATAAAACGTCTGCCAACCCTCTCGGATGGAAACGGTCGACTGTCACGGAAAGAAACTGAAAGAGATCTGCCGAAAACTTTCAATCCAAATCTTCCCATTTTTACGTCTCCATTCAAACAAGATGGGGACAATGACAACCGAAAGTCATCAGAACCTGATTCTTCTTCTAGCCATGCGAGTGCGACCAAGATCGCCAATACTGCGCATCGCGAATTCAGTGAAGCCACCTCGCCGTTGTCCCAGAGTCTACAGAAATCCCGACTTTCCGTGAGCGACCGCAGGGGTAGCTATGGGTTTCCCCCTTCGCTGAACGTCTGGAACGATCAGATCGCTTCCAGAAGAAAGCAGGCCAAAGATCTCTGTGAACCTTATCTTCACGGTCGTCCTCCTGTCACCGGTCTGGCGAACGCGGAGGTATCTACTACCTCGCCGCGCAAGAGAAGACTGACTATTTCGACGCGGGCTTGGAGCATCTCCGGACGCAGTATTACTACGATAGGCGAATACGATCTAATGGGTAGAAGGGAAATCGAACGAGTTAAGGCTCTCCTGTTGTCATCGGGAATCAAGGCACGTGAGATATGTCGCCGTGCCGAGTCTGTTCGCAGCCCTCCTTCAGACTTTCTGGTTAGGAGCTTGCCAGACCCCAATGATCCTGTTCCGTGCGTCTCTTACTTCGAAGAATTCGAGTTCGTTGCTAGAAACTTCGTGCGTAAATTCGAGGATCGTAGATCCTCCCTTCGACGATCTATGGATAAATTCCCCGGTGTGGCCTCCCCTGCTCTGAAATCTGATTTGGAGAAAATTGAGATGCTTCTCAGCCAGTCTTTGACGCCGCGTGTACGTGCTGCCGCCATTGAGGCTGAGACGTTGACCACCCAACTCAACACTACGAGCACTCTTGCTGTGAAAGAGCTTAGTGATGCTCTTGGCAGGGGCGTACGAAAGCGTAACCGAAGGTTCCGCTGGGTACGACGAACAGGATTTGTGCTGTTGGAATGGCTACTCGTCGGAGTGATGTGGTGGGTTTGGCTGATTGTGATGATCTTCAAAGTTGCCCGTGGTGTCTGGAGAACAACTGTTTCAGGGATCCGATGGGTATTTTGGCTGTGATCTTGATGACTCGACATAGATTACCGCGATGATCTGCTGGAGTCTTCATCGCTTTTACTCTTTTTTTCCTTTTACCAACCAAGATTACGACCACAGCCAGCGAGTTTCAGTTTCATGTTTTTAATCACAAGGATGCATCATGTTACTTTCTTTCCTGGCTATTTGTTCAACCCTACATATTCAGCCTTCGTCGCTCGGCTTTTTACCCTCTTTTTCGCTGTCTCTTCTTCCCTTTACATGTATACCCCACTGCGCGAGAAATGCGACTATTTGCTATATGCTTTTTAATGTTGCATCATTTGGACTTCTGTGTACCTGGAGGCACTATCTTCCTGTATTTTCCTTGGCCGGAGACAACATACAAGTATGTATAAAGTTATAGCATTTATTTATGAATGTAGAGTATCAATTATAGTTTGTAATTAATTATATTATTGTTTGTTTCCAGATAATAATATAAAAGAAGGGACTTTCGTCGAATGGGAAGGTATAGAAGCAAGAGTTCTAGTTAATAAAATTAAGCTGATTAAACGGGCGGTCTGAACCACCACTGAGTACATCGGACCCACGTCACAGGAGTTGCGCTCAGGCCCTCCACATAACTGTTCTGATGCTGTGAATAACCTGAGCCCCAAGGTACATTTGCGGGAGAAAGCTCCAACAGATTACGTCCACTTTATCTGCGACATCTGGGCGATGACTTTTGTCACACATTAAAGGAGCAATCAGGAGCAATCTCCAGACAAATATTCAGGCAATGATACGCATTTCGCTATCATAACCTGCTAACTACTATCTAACCTTTTCTTTCCATCACCACATTAGCCAAACCTTAATCATTGGAATTCTAAGCAAACAAACGCAGTAAATTCAAACGTCTAGACCTGGAGGGAAATCAGGAAACACAGCATCGTCGTATATTGAATGGATCTTATCCATGGGGAAGAGATGGACAACAGGACTGTGGTGCGGTCATGGGTGGATGTGATTTACTGGATACCTGTCAAAAACTTCCATGTGCGCTTTTCGAACGACGGAGGTGTAATGTAGATCTGATATCTAAAGGTCAAGGACTGAACAGGACTGCTCGAGTACCGCCGCTTTGATATACTCTCCCATTCTTTATTTTATCACCTTGTGATCGCTTCTCAAATTTTGAGGACAATGACCGCTTCAATACGAAAGTGTTCTTTCAAGTCGTCGTACCATTGTTAAGCTGCTCTTTCTTTGTGGAGGGATATTGCACACTAAGGTGGAAAAATGCTTCTTCACTAGGTTCCGCACGGGCAGCACGGCTATTCCATCTCATAAACCATTCGTCATTGGCTGGGTCTGTTTGCGGCGCAGGTATATTGCATGCGCCCTATTAGATTTTACACATATTCTCTTTTCCGATTACAACGACATCGTTTGTTCTTCGATTATGATATTCTCTCGATGGGTGAAGCGACTCGTCTGCTCCTGGAAAACCAACATGGTCTTCCGATCTCTAGAAAGTATTTCCTCTCCCCGTTTCCGTCGCTGCGGCTTAATAACCAACCGAACCACGCTGGAAATGCTATTATACTAGCTTTCCCAGGGTCTATTGTATTAAAAGGCCCCATAAAATTGGGTTATACCGATGGATTCCCTAAGAAGACCAGAGAAAGGGGAGGAGATCCAGGAGCTTAGAGCCGCGGAACCCATAATGGTTGGAAAAGAGATGTTCAGTATCTTACATAAGAGGCCTCATCTAAATATCATCTAGGCGATAATGATTGTGCCAGAGTGCATCTTTCTCCCTCGAATGTGGTCTACTCTCTCTGACCGCGTTATAGCTCATCGGGATCCCCATTATTCGGAATGGTATATAGACGACCAATTAAAGTTACGATGAACATCCCAGATTTCCAGCCCTGCTGCATGGTTGGAGCACCTTGGTTATGCACACGGGGACTTGACGCCGAGGAATATCATATTAGATTGGTATGACGATATCAAATGTGACTTTGGGGAGTCTGTTCAAATTGGCGGAAAATCACAATGTGTACTCCAGCTTATGTGCCGTGGATCTTCGAGAAACGGGATTATCGAAGTGAACAATACGCTATTGGTTGTATAATCTATACTATTTACAACAACGTGCCTGCACTTTGAAACACCTAAAGATATAGACGACTTTACGACTGCCGTATTTCCAGAAACTGGTGATATACTACTTGGCTTTATTATCCAAAATCATTGACGCCTTAAATACCAGTCGATTTCGGTACTTCGCGAAGAAATTCGGAGGACAGTGGCTTCGTTGACTCCTTGGAATCATCAACTCATTCGCAGGTTGCTATTTTCACTACACTATCCCATCGATCGGGTGCGCAATTGGATTATAAAGCAGGATTGCAGGAGGTTATATCCTAAACTTGCAAAACAAGGTATCTTCCCTATTACCAGCTGGCTATTCTATCTATTCATTAAAGATAATCCAGGGTATTCTTCAGAGCTCCTTGATTATAGATATGCACTGGACGAAATGCCGAAACCTCTCTCAAGGGATACAAAATATAGTAAGCATATCATAAACTTCAGTGGATCTCATTCTAACTTCTCTTTAGACCCATAATTTAGACTCTTGGGACCTATCTCTCTACTTTAACGGCAAAGAGCGATAATACCAGCATGCATGAGGCTCAGGAGTTCAATGCAAGGGTTAGTGGACCACGGCGATTGGGGTATAATTCGCTACTTGGTCATTGGAATCCCACAGGTTTCCAGCCATTTGGAGATTGTTAATTAATTCAATCCCAGCAATGTTGACTTCTATAAATAAGATCTGTACTTTCGCACGGCTGGGCTATGCTGAAGCATAACTGGTATCCTATTAGCTCGCCATCGCTGCAGCGGGTAGACACTGACGATTTTCTTATATTATGTCATGTTCCAGTATATTTACATCATTTTTGAGGGCTAAATCCGACAACTATCATAGTCCCCTGTGTATGATGCAGAGATGTAAACAAACTATATATTTCCAGCTCCTTAATCTCTTTCAACTACCATAACCGATAATATGATACACTTCAGTGGGTAGAGACAACAATTTTGAAAAAGCTACAGTTTCGAAAGCACTACGATTTTAAAATTCTGGGAATCCCATGACTTCGAAGAAAATGAGACAAGATGCGGTTTATCCCACCGTTTCTATCACTCTATCTCAACAATAGGATTTTCTTTCTTTCCTCAGGACTCAAAACTTATTCAAACGGATAATAAATCGTTGGGAGTCCCCTTCCATTCTCAATCAATAACACTGTCCTCGATACCTACAATACGGATTAAACAGTCCAATTCCATTAATCAAACCACCCTGTTCTGTGGGTCTACTCAATATAAAACTGTCTGTTATTCAAGAACTATTCACAATGTTCCTCTATAGCCTTTTTCTCGGATATGCAGCACCGACGGGGAAGACGGTACAGTGAATAGCACCTCTTTAGTGAAGCAGCAGGCTAGTCAGTCCCCTTACTGAGATTGTGAGTTCGTCACTGCAGGCAGACGGCCACTTCAATTCAAGTGAAGGACCACACGACGAACAGAGACAGGCGTATTTCTATTCTGATTTGCTTCAGAGAGGTCACCCTCGTTCTCGCCGGTGACGTGTCGTCAAGGCAACAAGGTTATCATTCAGGCGTTAACCATGTTGAAGGGACTGCGGAAATTATTCAGGAAGCGAGATGGTTGGATATATGGTAAGGATCGAGATGGAGAAGTGTCTCGAGCATCTGTGAGGATTTGTCGCCCATTCAGATTCTTTCATAATAGCAGCTTCAACGATCTCTCTCGGTCATGGGTTGCTCTTGGACGATTTGGTGGCGATTCTGAGGTGAAGGAAATTCAGGTCGACCTGATAACTTCAGAAAAACAAATATCCCACCGGCCATCTGAATGTTCTTCCTCTTCAAACTCCAAACTGGTTACGACGGAGGAAGCCAAGAAGGATCTGGATCTATACTACAGCGGCTCCCATCCAGCTATCAACGGGCCATGGCCATGGAACAATCTCCAGCAATTCCGCGACGTTCTAGTCAGATGCATCATAACGAAGATGACGATGTGCGAGATCGGACAATTCCTAGAAACAATGTGCCATCGCAAGGATAAACTCCTGGACGGGCTGGTCACGGTCATGGTCAATGACCAATATACATACTGTGAAATCGGGCGCACAGTTCTGATGTGTTTTGGTCCTCGAGACAAGCTCAATAACCCCGATTATGGAGGTGTTGGAAAGGGCAACGAGGATCTACGACCTGGCCCGCCTACTAGACCATACGTCGTGAAGGTCAATATCAATCATCCCCCTCTGGAACCGAGATATCGTCGCCGATCACCGCTTCGCTACGAATACGAAGGAACGACAGGCCCACATATGACCTGTCCGACACCAGAATTGAAAATTCGCTTCCCGAAGGAAAACTTACTGACGCAGTACGATCCGCTTAGTATCCAGGACAGCGGCACCGGAGATATTGATGGGATAGACGAAGGCAAGGTAGTGGCAGATGGACTTCGACTCAGACGCCTTCCATCTACTGCTTCTCATATGAGCAGAATGAGCAGGAGCAAGACATTGATTCCGCGCAGGGTAACTGAGATTGAAGGGAGCGCGAAGCCTGTTGACATGCCTAGGCGCGCCAGCAGCTTGAGAAATACGGTTATGAAGCGCAATTCGGAGTTCTGCAAGACTTACGCTCCTCTGACTCCTCTAGATGAAGAGCGTTCAGCATGGGATGAGGACAGTGATGAGGAAAATGCCGTTATGAAGTTGACTAGATCATTCAGTCTTCATCACACCAAACGGCCAGGTTGGGTCTCAGGGCCAGCGAGGAGGAGGCATGCTCTCTCTGATAGCTTGCTGCGTTGATACTCCATTACCTGGTGCAAGTTTCTTGGCTGTGCCAAAGAAAGATCTAAAGATCTGATAGAGCAGGAAGCATAAGTCGACTCACACTATCCATGATCTTGTTTCTTTTCCCTTGTTCTCATATCAAGCTCGTTGAGGCCTAGTTGGTGTGTATCTTGGTTTTCTTTCTCCATGATATCCTTTTGTATTATCTGCTTTTCCTTGAGCGAATGCCCCTGGATTCTTAAATCCAATTCTCCGTATTTACATGGACGGCAAACGCTCCGATAATGCCCAATTTAATTACCCAGACAGCTCCCATTGAATGGTCGAGACAAAGAATTAATTTTTGATTATGAACTCCAACCATGTCGACTTCCTTAAGTCACAAGGTTAAACTAGTCATCGTCTAATCGGTAGTATCTTATTTCCCCCCTTCCGCTCTATGGCTTGGTACCGTAGTTTCTCAGTGTCTTGATCTAAGCTTTCTTGGTTCTCTTTTAAAAAATCAATTGAAAAGAACGACTCAGTAAGAACTCCATAAACTTTGATCAAGCATAGCATCCTCTAGTAGAATGCCGTCCTCGGAAGAAAGTCCACCCGGTAGGGACACGCGCGGCGCAGCTGTCTCCGTTCATGCCTTGTAATTTCTCCCTGACCCCTTATATTCCTGGAACGTTCACGATATGCAATGATGACAAGATTACCGTTGTATTCTCATTTACTTTGTTCAAAGACTCTATTTTCCAAAATGAATTCTGATGCGATCAAGGGGAATAGGAGCGCAGCGAGCTATTTGATAGCTACACATGCTGATGCCTAATAAGGACGAGCTAGATGATATTGTAGCACACAGCTATCTAGCACACAGCCATCATC
>QEIL01000179.1:0-49211 GCA_003116535.1 Paecilomyces niveus | reverse complement strand
GACATCAGATAAGATAGGCCTTAAATGGTTGGAGCATATATTTGACCCATTTTCTAAATTACATTCAACTGGAGCCAAGCGGTTGCTTATTCTTGATGGCCATTCAAGCCATTTAAATCCAGATTTTGATAACTTCTGCAAGGAGAAAGTAATTATCTATTTTTGTATGCCGCCACATACATCTCACCTGCTTCAACCATTTGATGTTGGTATTTTTGGGCCGTTAAAATGTGCGTATGGGAAATTGACTGAGGGCATAATGACGGCTGGAAATAATCATATTTCTAAGGAGGATTTCCTACATCTATATCCTTCAGTACATGTAATAATTTTTACTGAGAAGAATATCTGCAATGGCTTTGCAGGAGCTGGTCTTAAGCCGCTTAATCAAATCTTCACTCGCTGAATAAGGTCGAGCCCTACAGGAAGTAGGTAATGAACTGGATGCTTCACATGCTTCAGCTCTAGCCCTGGCCCTTGTTCGATGACTATTTGCTTTTTTATTTCCAGCCTCCAAAGTAGCGCTTGCCTGCCTCTTTCGGCTGGCAGGCTTTGATCGGGCGGTCTTGGCCTCAATGCATATGGTACTCGAGGTAGTATAGTGAGTGGCTTTACGGTCGAGCCGTGAAGGAGCTGACTCGGCCGACTGGTCGGAAGTGGGTTGGGCCTTCGATCGGGGAACATCAAGCAAGCTTCCCTTGCCTTCATACAGCATACAATGATTTATAAGACCGTTTCCATCCTTGACGCTATCGGTGGCACCGCCGGAACTCTCTCAGGAGGCAGGTCCTGTCTTGGGAACTTCAGAGACTGGGTTGGTGTCGGCGTGACATATCTCATCGTCAACGCACCGCGGCGACACTGACAATCTACAACCCGGTACACCGTGGTTCTGCGCCTGAAAGAAAAAGGTAACTGGATGGGGCAGGTCGTCAATATCAACATTAATGCTGCTCGTCTTGTCATAGTCACTTTCAAGCCCTTGGGTGGTATCTAGAGAAATTATTATTAAGTAAAGTCCCTTGATGACAAGGTGTGGTAGATCCGTATATACCTTCGCTGGGCAGTAACACGGTGTTCTCTTTCTTGGGACTGCCAAGCGCTCTAATTGGAGGTTCAGATGCCTGATGGTCCGAAGAAGAAAATTTGGGCTCGTTGTTCACGGGAAGACATTCGATATATTCAATGCGCCGTGCTGGGGCGTTTCAGGGCGGGATTCCAAGATCACGGTCAGGTGAAGTGTATTGGAAGTGGGAGGTTTTGGGGGCTGGGGATGATTTATGGGGCCGGATGGAAGCGAAGAAGGGAAATTGCAGGGCAGGGAAGAGCAAGGGAAAGGGGCAGTGCCAAATTGTGTCTTTCGGGCGGGGGACGAAGATGTCGCCAGAGGTTTCAAAGGTTCAGTGGCATCATCGAGTTGATTTTAATGAAGATAGCGCCCGTATACAGGACCATATTGATACTTTGAAAGTACCGGCGCTGTTCTTGGAGGATGTTGACTATGGATATTCTGGGGAGTGAGAATATCAGCCAAAGGCTGTACGTAGCTGATTATCATAATTATCCAGGTTTATTGACATTTGTCTTTCATATAGTATAAGGTAGAAACGAGGTCTCTTTTGTATGTTGTCTCCTAATTAGTTATTATGTCTCTTTGTCTTTATAGTCCACTGGGAGCAAGAGGGACTCCCCATACCCTATGACTATCTCATCCTAATCATATCCACAAAACAGGCCTACACAGTTCTTATTGCACCGAGAAAGATTTTGAACCTTCGCAGCTCGCACCCTTGGCCTATCGTGGCTACTTTCTTACCGACTTTCGTTTCGGTCCTGACAGGTATGAACGGACGAAAAACCGAAGAAAGAGAAAAGTCAACGATATGAGATAGAGTGTGGTCAAGAGCAATGCAAACACTTTCGCGCTGTTGTCCAAACAGGGGACCAGTTGGGAATTATCCCTATGAAGGGACATGTTCGCCCGACTCTCATTCCCATAATTTTCTTCGCGTTTATTTTTCATCGAAGCCAAGGGGGGCCAGATAGACGCATCATACGAAAGGAAGATGTAGCACCATGCGAAAATCGATCCCAGGATAAACTGGGCGATTTGCATCCCAGTAAGCATACGCTTGAGGAAGCCAGGTATCGCGACCTTGAGTGTGGTAAGGGTGTAGTAAAAGTACTGATTATGGACGGAACTTAGCGGATCCTTGAGCAAGAAACCTGGGAACTCTCGTCACTTACCATGATTGTGTGGATCATTGAATTCAAAAGAAGACCGACAACAGCCGGTGGAGACACATATCTCACGCCTGCCCACGTGCATAAAATGACACCTGCATGATGATAAGTCTGCAAGAAAGAACTCTTCCTTCCTTTCATAAGCAGGAGGATGGTATCGACGACTTCGTAGAATTTTGACATATAAAACATCCACATGTAATAATCGATGCCATGGTTCCATAAGGAATCAGACTCCCAATATTCCAGGACGGAGAATGTCAAAACTGTGACCATTTAAATCCCGCTGCGAATGTGGTTCTTGTGATGCCATGGGCTGGACAAAATATTCAATTTCTTCCTTTCTGTCGAATTTACAAAGAACGTCTATAGCAGATGCTAGAGGTGGATTGTTTCCTCGATGCATTAGGGACGATTTAATCGTCTGATATGTGTCCAAGGCAACCCATGCAGAGAAGAGTACCAGACCCACGTTATGGACAAGCACAAATTGATAAAATAGCGGACTTCGGCTCAGTAGCCATGGGCGATTTTGTCGCTTTCTATTGATGTAATTGAAGGTACAGACGATTAATGCGACGATTACAAAGTAGAGAAAGAAGCTTTGATAATTTATATAGTAGCAACTGTTCCTATACTTGCCTATCCACCTATGTCATAGATAGCCCAAAGCGTAATTATATGATATGTGGGTGACCATCAGCAAATCCCAGCTGCTAATTGCATGCTTGTGATTGTTCAATGCTACCCCGAGATCAAGTAACTCTTTCAAACAACTCTCACAGGCCTCATGCGTCCCGCATGAAGAATCTAGTGGCACAAACACCCACCACGACGCCTCGTCGCCGGAACGGCGAACCTCTGCTGGATAGGATACGCAGCAAAGCACGTACGTCCCCAAAGATAGTGCTAGACCCCGGCCCGCCTCCCTCATTGGGGTAATATTCTAGAAACCTTCTTGGCTTTATGTCCAAGAGAGATAATAGAAGTGAGACCTAAGTGAGATGTGGAGATGGGGATGAAGTCCATAGGCTGCGGAGGTCTTAGACTAGGAGTCGTATGGAGTATGCTAGAGGTCCTCGCATTACATATGCAATGATAATAGTATAACACGAAGTGGAATCCCGGAGAAAGACAAGGACATGAGTGAGAGATGGTTGATAAAATCGATGTGCGTAAATATCGTATGATCATGTCTTAAGGCTCGGCTCATGAGCTGCCGTTGCTCGGGGTCTCTTCTACAGCCTTCCCCCACACCTTCTCGAATGCCGGGTCCACGACCGTTCCGCTGGGCATTGCGGATGATGGACCCTGGGTTTCTTTGTCTGACTTCGTCGCGACTTCCGATGCTACAACCTGGCTCAGGTCAACGAGACTATCCAGATCACTAGCCCTTCTGTCGCCATTCTGGATCCCGAACGGAGAGGGAGACGACGTTGCTCCCGATGCAGCAACTCCCGTTGAGAGCAAGGTCGACCCCAGCCCGGATTCAGGTATTTGAAGATCGAAGTTCGAACTGTACACGACAGCGGCAAAGGCCTCCAGTTCACGGACGCCTTGTTCCATGGCTACCAGATACTCATTGGGCGGGTTAGGACCATTTCCAATAACATGTGCCTGCCGTGTCATCACTGCGAGTACAGTGGCCAGCTTCGTCTTTGGTGCTGATGGGCTCGTTGCCGGAATGATCGTAGCGGTGGAAGAAAAGGACTGCACAGCAGGTTGCGGGGATTGAGTAGGCGACTTGAAGGCTTGAGAGGCGCAGTTCTGGTCAACGAGGGTCGAGAAGCCCTCGTTGTTCAACAACGTTAGAATATGTGTGAAAGAGGGAGATTCGATCAGGTCGGACGTCTCATCTAGGAGATGTCGCAGGGTCGCTGTCGTCTGAGGGGACGTCGGGGTCGAGTTGATGACCCCAGATTCCTGGAGCACAGTGTCTTCTTCCTCTCGCGAAGGTAGCAGATATGGCAACCAATTCATAGACCTATGATAGTCAGCATTGCAACATGCACTGTCGAGAGCAGGCTGCCATACCTTCTCTCCTCCTCCGTGGCACCTTCGACCTTCTTCCGAACTTGAAGCGTCAATTCAGACAGCTTCCCCAGCGTGATGTCTTCTCTCGGGTTCAGGGGCCCAAAGGTCTCCTTGACAGCGGCCTGGACCTTCTCCATCAGGCCCTTCCACCCCCGGTGGAGCAACCACCAACTGAAGGTGAGATACCGCCGATTGGTCTCGTAGTCATTGCCAAACATCTGTCCGATACCGTCATCATGGTCTTCTAGACTGATGGTCCCCGCATTCGCAGGCGGAGTTGCCAGGGAGACCACGCTCGAGAGGTAGTTTCGGCGGCCGAGGAGGTTGAGCTGGATGCGAGTGAGGAGGGTAAGGAGAGAGAGGGTGTAGATCAGCGTATAAGCACGCGTTATTGCTGCCATTCATCAGTACTCATACCACTAGAGCCACTACCACCCTCCTGGAAAGCACATACAGCTAATCTTGACCTCATTCCACAGCTGGGTCTTAGTCCGCTTTGGCCGCTGCCCGTCCCCATCCATCTGACTCGTGTGGAGATAACTCTCACTCTGGAAGCTCGATAAGCTCCGACCATCATCCTCCGCGACACTGGGCGTTACTGAACTGAACTCTGACGGTGTAGCTTCCCCACTGATTCGGGAAAGTCTCTCTGCCCGCTTTCGTTGCAATTCCTGCGTGAGCTCCTCGACAGGGAGTGCTTCGAGGATATTCTCCGTGGCCGTCGGAAGCAACGCAAGCACCGTAAACGTACAATCTGTCTGATTCTGCTCGAATCGTCGTCGGAGGCTGTTTCCCCATCACCAGTCAGCCGTATGCGTTATGCAATGCGCACGCGAGCAAGATGAGGATCATCCCCCCATCTTAACTACCTAGGTACTATCTCAACACTTACTTCTCCTTGGCGATCCGTTCACTGCTCATGCGCTCTCGCGCTTCTGCGATCTTGGATAGCACATACTGTCCGGCGAGGTATCCTGCTCCGATCACCCCGAATCCGATGGCAAGGCCTTTGCGATTGCGCCGGAACCAGCGCTTGGTAGCACCGATCATCGTTCGAAGACAATGATATTGTAGACGGAACGATGACGGTGCTTATATCATGGTATTTCAATAGATGGGAGGAAGAACTACTGGGATGGAGACTGGAGCGTTCCAGTCCGCTGCTCTCTCAGTAGAAACGGAGAATCAGAAAGGTGCAATGGAGGTGACGGTGACAGCGATGTTCTACTGATCTGCTCACGATGATGTCCCTCGGGCGCGCTGGCACTGGGGAAGCGAACTAGCGCGACGCCTCGGCAAATAGCTGTGAAAGAGAAGATGACAGACCGCGGGGAGGCTTCCTAAACTATGTATTGAACCTTGCTCTTCAGCCTTCATGTAGTAGTCCAGGTAGTGAAGAGCATCATTCTAGATCACATTCTTTATTTTCATTCTCCTCCTTCAAGTCCAATTGACTACTATATCGTAATATTAAATAAACACGTAGCCCTCCAACTCTAACTCCCCAACACTCTCGGCCCTCAATCCAGTGACGTTCCCAGTGACCGTCGAGGCAAGAAAACAGTGACGCCTCCGGTGTGTGGAGGGGTAAAGTTCCAATTCCGATAGTTCACTCTTAGTCCTCTTCTTACTAACTTATGATCTAGCTACTCGACTTTACTCTAGTTCTCTACTTAGTCCTCTAGTCCAGTTCAGAACCCTTACTCCAATCATCACCCCCAGAAAAACAAGATCGATTCAAACAGTCTTTTTCTCCCTCCCCCGCTCCCGACTAAAAGACAGAACGCAACAAGGATCTCGCCTTCACATCCACCTCCTATTTTGATCCACAAGGCAACGGTCCTACGGCCCAGCTGGCCGTTCAATACAGCTGGGTCGCTGCACAAGCGATCATAAAAATTTTTTCTTATCCAGAGCCCGAAAATCAGAAGCGGAAACCCGAATCAAGAAGAAAAGGGCGGGTTTGAGTGAAAAACTTCATTTTCAGCCCTTCAGCCATGGAACCCCGCAAGACCCCTCCGGAGTACTTCCTGGAGATCTTCGCTGATACTTTATCGGTCAAGGACGTTTTGAAAGGTTGGACTTCGATTTGATTTGATTTTCTTCTTTTCAATCCTCCGTGCTTTGCTTGCTTGCTGCGAACAAAGGAGCTTGCAAGTTTTCCCCAGTGACGTCGCGAGGGGGGGAATGCGCTGACCCGTTCCCGTTGTTCAACATTAGGCGTCCTGAACCTCATCTTCTTCCACCGCTATTTCCCTTCGATCCGTGCCAACACCGTTGATGTTCTCGATCTCACCTTGCCGGTGATTAATGATGTCGAGCTCGAAACCCTGATCGACTCGCGCGTCACGTCGCTCCTCCGCCAGCATCTGTCCTCGTCGAACGCCTACGGCGGCGGCGGTGGCGTCCGCGGGCGAATCGCCGTCGAGTTTTTCGAGAAGAAGCGCAAGCGCAGCACGGGGCTCTGGTTTGGCGGGCTGGCCGGAAAGGGCGAAGAGGAAGTCTGTTGGGAGATTTGGACGCTGGATGTGACTATCGCAACGCCCAAGACGGAGTCTGGTAAGTCTAGTCCAGATCATGCTTGAAGTCTACATATCGCTCGCGTCACTAGATCATCAAAATAACTAACAACATACCAGAAAGAGCCAAAGTCCGCAAGGCCATGGAGAACATGCTCCAAAAAGCCGCCTTCAAGATCCTTGCCGTCGTCAACCGAGATAAGGACCATATCCCACCTATCACCACCAGCGATGCTAATCCATTCCCCTATCGCATCGTCTTGAACCCCCGCACCGACAGCTGGGGTAATCGCATCGGTCTATACTAAGGATTTCATCTCCTTTCAAACATAGACACGATGTATGATGGCATGGAAGTATAGTTATATTCTATGTCACTCGCGTTCTGGGAGGATACATCTGAACGCCGCGCCACGGGTTTTAGGAGTCTTGGAGTTCAACACTAGAGGACGGTGCACCAGGAGAGACCGGATTGGTCAGGAATGTATATTATTACTTGCTACTTCGTCGTCCTCTCAGCAGTTTCCCTGTTCGAGAGATCTACTGCAGTTGGGAAACGGGGAAAAGGGAGGAAAAAAATCAATAATCGGCGCTGTTGGATTTCAGGGAAGACACAACATAAAGGATGATCACCCTCGCAAACTATGGATTCAAACAGAAACGGACTCATTCCTATCCATACATTCACCGGCCAGGCCGGAAGCGGATTCGCTACTCGCGGTCCATCAATCAACCGTCGTCCAACTACCACCTATATGGCACTGTGCCCTGCTTCTGTTTCTATCTACTACTGCTAAAGAAAAGCCCAAGACTATATGATACTCTCATCCCGAGATAGCGCCTGACTCAACATATCTGTCGCTCCTTGGAGCAGAATCGCTGGATGTACTGGCGCGGAGATCATGCCGCGTACATATCCAAGCAGCTTTTGCGATTCACGTCCATCCTGGCCAACCCGCTCTAGGTTTACTGGTCCTTGGCGGCAGCATCGGCCTGAGAGCGGAGGTTGGCGGAAGTGGATCCGGCCTGGAAGAAGCGGCCAACAAGAGGCTGCAGGAAAGAGTGGAAGACGACCTGGGCGCCGCTGTGATGGTTGTCAGACCGTGACTCACAGGAAGCTGGTAATCGGCGGATACTTACTTGGTCTGGGGGAGGGCCATCCAGAGGATGAGCACGAACTTGAAGATGTAGTAGAACGCTAGATAGTTCACAGGTCAGAAATAGAAGCTATCAAAAACCGCATTCTGGAGCACTGCGATCACAAAGATGACATATGGCAACTTACGGAACCAGTAGGGAGCACTGATAGCACTCTCAATGACAGTCAGGAAAGCATACACAACCCAGTACTGTCGATCCGCATGTGATTAGTTTCCGTTATCATGTCACGTGGGGGATTGCCGGTCGCATGGGAGATGCCCGGGCCAACATCACGAGGGAGGATCATCAAGAGGAACTTACGGTGAGCCACTACAGGAATCAATCAGTCATCAGGCATCCACATTAACATAGATCCTCCATCATAGGAGGCCATTATAGAGGGAGGTACAAGTACTCACCTGAGTGTCATCGGCCTTACCAGCGGTGAAGAGGGCATGAAGGGAGTAGTAACCGGGAATAAGGAAACCCGCAAAGTTGACGAGGAACTGTCCAGCAATGTTGAAGAAGACCAGGAAGAAGTAGATACCAACAAGACCCAGAACGACATAGACCTTAGGAACGGAGGTCTGTTTCTCCAGGTTGTTCAGGACAGGATACTTGGTGAGCTATATCATCCATTGCAAATGGATTCTTCGTCAGCGAAGCTATTCCCCTCGAGTGATTCAATTCCTAGATCCTCTTCCCTCCATCTACTCCCAGGAGCTTCAAGAGGACGGAAAGGAAACCAGGACATCAAATTGCGGTAAAGAAGAGACACACCTCCTTGTCGAGCTGGGCTATGTGGTGCTGAACACGATCCTGCAAGCTGGCCATTTTGTCTTTGTTGTCACTTCAGACCTCAAGATATCTGATCTCAACTATCGTTGCAAAAAGACTGAAAAGGAAGTGTGGCTGTGCGGGCTGATCGCTGAAGTCAATCAGTTTTTTGGAAAAAAAGAGAGCTGAGATTCGAAAGGAAACGCTGGCCCTTCCTTTGGGGAAGAGCTAGCAGATGACGGTGCGTTCAGTCACGTGATGTTCATGACGTACCACAGTCGTGGTCCGTGCTTCCTGGTCTAGTTTTACCTATGAGTATGGACATTCCCATTGTTGTCCTCCCTGTACTAGTAATGTGATATCCATTCCCGTATAAAGGAAAACATTAGCCATCACTCCAGTGACAGCTGACTCATTCTTCAAGTTCATAAGCCGATCAGTACGTATACAGCTACTATTCCAGCATTACTACCTAGGTACTCTCTACAAGCCGAGGAATAGGGTAGAGCGGATACGGTTTCCGCATTCGGCCAGGGACTTGACATCATTCTATTTTAAGTAACAGGTTGGCTGCCTCCAGAGGTGCTAGGTAGAGCACTTGGTGAAACTAACGGAGATCGTACATAAAAAGCAAATTTTATGCTTCTTTCAACCAGCTGCGATATGACTTCATACATTCTTATCGGTACTTACGAATTTCAAGGAACCCTCGAGGTGGAGATCGACTCCGAAATGACCATGCGGAACACTTGGGCCGTACAGACTAGTGCCAACTTCGACATGCTCACATAGAAATGTGAGTCAGGGGATAGCAAATCCCCCGCATATGACTGGCTCCGCAATCTACCGTGGTCGAAGACAGAGATCTCTTATCAAACTCTGTATATGCACTGCAACGTTGACGCTAGCGTGTTTCGGGAGCGGAAAAAAAAGCCTGCATGGAACAGATGACAGGGAAAATAGAACTGGCGATACAAGTTCACGGTTTACAAGGGAAAAAAGACTGGAAATATGCTTTATAAATCCGGAATAATATAGGTCGACAAGCTACACTGAATAGTACATAAACCATCATATACGTCGAAACAGATGATGCGAACCAAACAGAACGGGAATAAATGAGTATCCTCTGATCTAATAATGGCTAACGGTAGAAGTGAAGAGAAATTAACTTCCCAATTTCAAGTTGATTGCGTATTGCACCGTAACCACCAACCTTCATCCTATATTGCCTGTTTCGTAGTCACGTAACGCCTTCCTGAATATCAGAACCGCAAAAAGATTCAGCAACAAGACTGCACGCGCGAAACTGTACCAATCACTCCCTGTAGAGAGTAAAACGGATAGATCTTGACTGTTGCATTCGCAGAAGGTCATTAGGGACCTGCGTCGCCGAAAAGATGCACCGTCCAGTCACTTCATTCTTCGTCACTCACTGCACCACTATTTGTTCCATTGGCGCTGTCTCGGTTTCCGCCGTTGAACGTGAGTTTCAACTTCGGCTGGCCCAAGGGGGTACCGGCACCGGAAACAGCTGTGGACTGGCCATCCGCAGCGGAATCAGCCTCATCTGGGTTAGCAAATTCGGGGTGACTGTCGGCTTGATTCTTGATTTCAGCGACAGCAGTAGCCTAGAATATCTGTCAGTAAATGCTCGTTACTGGATCCATAGAAAGAAACTTACCTCGATCCTGTTGGCATCTTGGAACAGAATGCTGCCATCCTCGTTGTAGGTCCGTGCGTTCTGGCAGAGGAGGCGGATGTCATCGCGGAACTCCTTCAAAGTCTGGTACTCCTCGCGATTGATCTTCCTCTTGATCATGTCCATGGCAATCGGGTTCTGGATGATCATGTAGTAATCGGGATATTGTGACTTTGGCGGAGGCTTCATGAACGGCTCGATGATGGAGCGGGTAACCGTCTCATCCTCGCTGTCGGATGAGTCAGGAGCAAGTTCTTCTTCAAGATCCATCAAAATCTGGTAGACAGCATTAAGGATCCTCTGCAGTGTCGCACGGTCAGCCGGACTGAGGGTCTCGACAACTTTGCCCTGCTTGCCCTTCTTGCGCTTCGCGGCCGGCGTCTCCTCGACCAGCTCATCTGCCTTACGCTTGGGTGCAGGTCCCTTGCGACGTCTCTTGGGTTGTGGTGTCTCGGAGCTTTCACGAGAGGGCTCCGGCGATGACTCGAGTCCTTGGTTCTTACGCATTCGCTTCTCCTTATTGGCACGGCGGCGTTCAATCTTGGCCTCTTTCCTGGCGATAGCATCTTCGATCGTATCATCATCAGCATCGACAGCCATCAACCACTGCTCCTCGGTGAGACCGTCGTCATATTTAGTGACCTTACGCTCACGGGCACCGCGTCCAGCGAATTCATCGACCTGTGGCTCTTCGGTAGCCGGAGCTTCTTCCGTTACGTAAATCTCAGGCAGCTCTGACTCGCCCATCAGACGAGGAAGTGGACGACCAGGGCCGTATAAGTCATTCTTCAGTCGCTCCTGATCGATGCGCTGGAACGTCACCAGCTCGTCTTCGGAACGAGCCATGATCTCGTTGAGATCATCATCGTCCATTTCGTCCTGTTCACCAAGCTGATCGGCTGCCTCAGCACTCTCCAGGAGGGTTCGCAGGAGAGCATCTCGTTCTTCATTAGTTGATTTATTATCGAACTTTCCTGCCTGGATGACTTTGCCGTCCATATCAAGCTTGAACTGGGCGCGCTCAAGGATCTTCTCCTCAACGGAGTTGGAGCTAATCAGACGGAGAATGCGAACCTCATTCTTCTGACCGATACGATGCGCACGGTCCTGAGCCTGCAAATCTTGGTGAGGGTTCCAGTCCGAGTCATAAATAATGACAGTGTCTGCGGTCTGCAGGTTGAGACCCAGACCACCGGCACGAGTAGACAAAAGGAAACAGAAGTATTCCGAACCTGGGGCATTGAAGACCTTCAGCAACTCCGACCGATCGTCCGACTTGGTGGAACCATCAAGACGCAGGTACTTCATACCACGCAGTCTGAGGAAGTCTTCCATGATGTTCATGATTTGCGTCATCTGAAAGAACATCAACACACGATGTCCCGTAGCCCGGAACTTCGGAAGGATTCTGTCGAGAAGTTCGAACTTTCCGGCCGTTCGCCACAGAAGATCGTTGGTACCACGACCAGGGTTCATCTGATCTTCAACAGGCTCGAACACGAAGGGGTGATTGCAGAGCTTTCGGAGCTGCATCAACATGTTGCTGAGACCACGCATACCGGTCTTGCCTCCTTTGCCATCGCTGACGACCATCTTGTTGTGCGTGACAAGCTGCTTGTACAACTTTGCCTGCAAGGCGGAGAAGCGACATTTGATGACACGCTCCTGCTTGTCGGGCAGATCCTTCTCGACGTCCTTCTTGAGACGTCTCAGCAAGAATGGCCGAAGAACCTTGTGCAGACGTCGGATGACCAGCAACTGCTCTTCTTCTGTAAGTTCCATGCGATCCTGTCCTCCGGTGTTGGCGAATGGAGTATTAAACCACTCGTCAAACGACTTCACTGACTTGAAGATGTTTGGCAGGACGAAGTTCAACAGGGCCCACAGCTCAGGCAGGTTGTTCTGCAGTGGAGTTCCGGTCAAGATCAACCGATAGCGACTTGTGTAATACTGAGTCAATGTGCTACTCAGCTTAGACTGAGCGTTCTTCATACGATGTCCTTCGTCGACGATCATGTGGTTCCATTTCACCTTGCTCAGAATTGGCCGGTCTTTGATGATGTACTCATAAGTGGTGAGAAGCACCTGGAAGTTACCCCAGCGAATAGCCTGTTGTTGCTGCTTTCGCGCATTGGGGGGTCCCTTATAGACGATCCTTGTGACAGATGGCGCCCACTTCTCGAACTCCAAATTCCAGTTGGTGAGCGTACTCAGCGGCACAATAACCAAAAAAGGACCGTTCTGCTTCTTAAACTCAATGAGGTAAGTGATCAAACTGATAGTCTGGATAGTCTTTCCAAGACCCATCTCATCTGCCAGAATACCGTTGAGGTTGTTATTGTAGAGAGAGATCATCCACTGCAGACCCTTCATCTGGTACTCTTTCAGCGTACCACCAACCAAAATAGAGGGCTGCACCGTGACCTCTTCCTTGATACGGTGAGCAACAGCATAGTAATCAATCTTCTTGCCACCACCTTCTTCATCGCTGTCCTCTTCTGCCTCGTCTTCGTCGTAGAATCGATCTTCTTCGCCGAATCTCTCGGCTTGGCTGCGCTGCTGCTCTCTGACGGAGGCAGCGAGCTGCTTGAGAAAACCATCGGTCTGCTTGAGCAAGTGCGAGATACGGGAGTCCTTGGCCTGGCCCAGCAGCTTCATGTAGGTCTCCTCGTCGTTGGCCTTCAGCGCCTGGAGACGTTGCTTGGCAGTACGCTCCACACGCTTCTGCTCCTCGCGTTCCATGTGCTGGTGATGCTGCAGCATCATACGTCCGAGCTTCTGCATGCGGGCCCGCTGCTGGTTGGCAGCATTTTGCACCTCCTGGCTGTGGTTCAGGATAGCTTGCAATTGGTCGTACTGCTTCTTCTTCTCCCGCGTCTCGCGAGCATCCCGTTGCTGCTTCTCAAGCTTTTCGGTAATTCTCGCCTCCCGTAGAGATTGTTTCTTCATACGACGGTGGCTAGAGCGGTTCGCAGTCATACCGAGATTGTCGAAGTGGAACATTTCGTTCTGGATCTGCTTACGGAAAGCCCTCTGCTTGGGGAGAAGGTTGAGCATCTTATACTCAATAAGAGCCTTCAACTTCAATGAGTCATCCCCTGTAGGAGTCTCACTTCTGCCCGTATCCCAAACTCCTAGGTTAGCTGGAAGCTGGGCGAGCTCGGCCTTACGGGCGGTGATCCTGTTATACAGAGCTGCCTCCCTGTCTTCTCGCACCTGATCCAGGTCGATACCCATGGGCATCAAACTAGGGATACGCGGGCGATTGGCACGAACGGAGTGATCCGCATAGCTGATGGACTTCGGGAAGAGATCATAGGGGGAATCAAAGTTTTCATACCAGCTCTTCGGCTGCAGAGTCTTCTCTGCGCTATCAGTAGCTTGTTCGTTGCGATCGCGGGAAACAGTCTCGAGGACAGACTCTGCCGCAGCTAGATTGTCAGCTGGGGTCGAAGGCTGGGGTTTCTTAGAGGCAAAAAGCTGTTGCTGAAGAGGCTGCGGGATAGCGAGGTTCTTCGACAGCATCTTAAACGCGAGAATCTGATTTCGGAGTCTGGCCAGCTGATCCGGGGAGAAGCTTCCACTTGAAGTCGTGGCAACCTTCTGAGCGGAGGCCGCGGTCTGTCCAGCGGGCTGTGACTGTCCGCCTGCGGTAGTAGCATTCGATTCCTGGCCACCAGTAGACGAAGCGACGGATCCATTGCGAGCTAAGTAAGGAGCAACGTGTCAGTAAGAAGAAGATTCTCTAAAGAGGGCTAATGAAACTGATGAACTTACCATGAACGCCGTTGGGGGTGCCGTCCTGACCAGCACCGTTCAGCTGCTGCAAGTGCTGCTGACGTTGCTGCGCCTGGAGTTGTTGCTGCGCAAACTGCCTCTGCTTATGATATACCGTCTGGCGTTGCACGGCAGTGAGGAGGTTGTGAGCCTTTAGGTACTCGGGGTCGTCATGGCGGACGCCTTGCTCTTGCATCTGCCGAAATTTCTGCAGTGAGGTTAGCGCAGTCCATGTGAGGCGATCTCAACGATCTCATGTTAGAGGACAGGCTGCGGGTTGGTATGCTGTTTTTTGGGCATGGAAAAAGTGACTGTCGCGACATCTTCGGGGGCAAGAAGCGCGGCCGTGGGGGAAGGGAAGTTGAGGACACTCACCTGATAGACCTCCTGGACGTGTTGCTGGGTCAGGTTGGGGGGTAAACTCATATTTCCAGCGCCCATATTGGGCACTGACTGGATAGAAGCCATGGTCTAGCGTGTTTGGCTGCCCGTCATAAGCAGGCGGACGCCCGTACTCGAAGTGATGGCGGCAGGTGTGACCGCGAAGGTGAAGGAAAACGCGTGGAAAGAACGGTCAGCGGCGACGGAGGACGAGTCGCGCCTGTCCGGCGATGTTACGCGCTGCTTTGTTGCTATGGCGGGGCAGCGGGCTCCGTTTGACGATGAATGCGACAAGCAGAGGTTGATATCTGGATGCTTGGCGGATGGAGTCTCGTTGTTACCCGGTCGGCAGAGGGACACAGCGGCGAGTGAGGAAGGGGAGGAGCGCCCAAAGGGAGGGTAGGCGCAATGGCAATAGGGCCAAATGCGCCCTCTGGTGAAGGGTCGCGTTGGGGAAGCGCGTTGAAGCCTTGGAGGGATAAAATGGGATGGAGGGGGGTGGCTTTCGCGACAAGTCCGTCCTGGTCGGATGAACTTGGCTGTGCTCAGCCTGTGCCTGTTAACGAGAGGAGGCAGGCGGCGAGACGTTGAAAGAAGATTTTGCACTAGGCACGTGAGCTTGCTGCTGACTCAGCCGCCTAGGAGAAATCGCCGCATTGGGCCTGGGCGGTCGAGGGCGATCATGATCCTACAGTCTACGGTGATTGAGGTCGAAGTGAGAGTGAAGCCGCAAGAGAAGCAGAAGTATCGACGTTTGTTTTCTTTTTCCCTAGCGACATCTCTCCGTCACGGGTGCTCCAGGCGGTCTGGGGGCACTGGATTTGGCCCGATAGTCTCGATCTTCGATCGCCCACGCGGGTCCCTTCGGGTCTTGGCGGGGTGCTCAGCGTCGTTCGTCAGTCTCTAGGACATCTGCACGTCAGAACTTCCATCGCTGAGATGAAACGAGATGAAACGAACGTTGCTGCGGTCATTTTCAGGATGGTCTCCCTAGGTCAGGCCTCTGGTCTCTCCATCAAAACGTTTTTAGACACTCGAGGTGCTGGTGTCGTTACAACAAAGACACTCGGAATCATTCAATACTACCACCAGTGACATTCTCGCTTCAAATATCGGCTCACGGCCAGTGTTTATTCTGTTCCTATAAATATCTACTGGTCGTAACCTTCCAGAAAGGAGATGTCCAGCAGCCCACACGAGAGAGGCCCCCTTATGCGATCGATACCTCCCTGGATGTCGATGTCCATATCAATGTTCCCCGCGATTCCCAACCATGACCAAAAGAAAGCAATCAATCAAGTCAGAAGCATTACAAAACTGAACGGATTCCACCATCGTGTGTGAACTCCAAAACTCCAAACCCCGATTTTCATCCCATGAGTATTCCAACTAGTAGACACCAGCACCAACGAGATTCCTCTTCGCGGGCGGAGGAGGTGGCGGAGGCTTCTTTGCACGGGACGGTGGTGGTGGAGGAGGTCCCCTTTTGCTTATGCTGGAGCCGTTCAATGTCGTAGAGCTAGTATTCCGAGACAGCACGCTTCCATGCGATGTCGAAGGGGAGGTAGATATCTCGCCGTGTGAACGATCGGGGCTAGTGTTGATGTACGATCCAGTCTCGTCTGGCGGATCCATGTATGGATCAGCATAGACCTTGCTAACAGGGCGCAGCTGGGAGCGGGATGATCGGATGGCGAGGTTGTCATTGATTACCCGGGACATCCGCTGGGATGTGGCAGGTGACTGATCTCCCTGGAGCTGGGTGGGCCCTTCGAAGGAAGGTGTACTGGAGTAGGCAGGCCTCTGATATCCGTAGTCGGATGCGTAGGAATCATTGGGTGATGATTCCATCTGGCTGATCGAGTTTGTCCTAGTCGATCTGAGAGACGGACGGTGTCCCTGGACAACCGGTTCCTCTTCCACTGGCTGGTACCTCTCGTGATACGAATGCGCCGTATTCGATCGCGGGCGCCCAGGGCGACGCGACCCGGGTTTTGGTGCTCGTCCCTGGCTACTTGATGTTAGTATTGAATAATTTCTGTCTGTCTGGATTGCACCTACCCAGCTGGCCAATCGTTCCTCAGTTGAAGGAGCGCTTCACGGCAGCGTTCATGGTAGTCGAGCTCAGCGTCCAAAAATGCCGTTAGATCCATCATGCTCTCCGTCTCCGACTCCTTTATCTCCAGCATCCTCCGGTAGACATCATCGCTAGCCTCTTCATATTTGACCTTCTGTGTACGTAGTTCTTCTTCGACGCGGAAGTCTTCTTTCTTCGCCTTCTGCATCTTTGCGAGGGAAGTGTCATACGCTAGACGCCGGGTCTCGAGCTTCTTACGCGCATTCTATATTGTTTCCAAGCATGTCAGTTCCCAGACCTGAAATAATCACAGAAGCTCGATGGCACCTACTTGGTATTCCTTCATCTGCGTCAATGATCGTTCCAGCGATTCCAGCCAGACGGTGGTCGCCTGCGCAATATAGCTCTCCTGCACACGGGCGAGCCGCTCGTGTGTCCGTCCGAACACTAGAGGAGAATACAATCAGAATCCGGGATTCCCTCGAAAAGGAGTTTATGGTAATTCTTACACGTCAGACATTGTCCGAACTCCGAGTGCATGTCGAAGTCTTCTCCGTGACTGATCATGGTGCCACCCATATAGGCAATAGGCAGGTTTCTCTCCTTGTCATCGCCTTCGTTTCTTTTCGAGATAGCTTTGATGTAGGAGGTCATCCCCTTGTGCATGCGCTCCAGACCTTCCAGACAGTCAACATTGCAAGGCATTGGAGAAAGTCGTCTATGAATTGCATACCTTCCTGTCGAACAGACATCTCCGTCTCCAGAGCTTTGAAATCATCCGAGAGGTTGGTCTTCACCTCTCCTCCCATCTTCTCCCCCGCCCATTGCTTTAGGCGATCCAATTTCTTATTGACAATCATCTTGTACGGCTGGTTTTATGGAATTGCCTTCTAACAGCACTAATGGGGACGTGGTCGCAACGGCAATTGTAGAATCAAGCTATGCCAACGTCCCTCAAGGATATGGTTCTTCGAAAAATGCCGTAATCTGTCAAGTTGATTTAGGGAGGCAAGGTGTCGCGTGGTTATGAAATATGGTAACAGGGCTACTCCAAGTAGCGCAAACGAGTGGATTAGTAGATGATCAGGAATGTCTAATGATGGAACAATGAGCGTCGAGACAAGTGTTCATTGCTACCCACAAAATATTTATTAATTAGATAGAATGAGAGAGCGACGCAAGCTCGCGACGAAATGCGCTAGCAGTTTGAAGGGACCATTAGCAGGTTTTAATAAGTGGCTGTGGTTCCCTGGGGATTCTGGATCTGGGTTCGAGGAATGGCACGCAACCGAGACAAGGACGGCATCCCCAATCAGGAGCTGTCGGGGATCGTGATGTGCAACCGTCCTACAAGAATACGACGTATTGGGAGGGCGCCACACGGGACCCTGAGCGCGATCCTTCCTGCCAGCGAGAGTCCCCCTTCTTGCCAAGAGGATGGCCGTGGGGTTTTCCTCCCTGTCGGAATCGCTGGAGAAAGAGGGCTCATGCTGGCATTTGCTAAGAAGGTCGTTCGATGGAGGTGGGGTGATGGACGATGAGAATGACAGACTGAACACCCGTACCTGAAACCCGGCATCAGTTATTAGCCAACCGTCGCAGACCGCGAACCGCCACCAGAATGATCCCAACCAGGCAAAAGAAAGACGTGACACGCGTTCATGGGCCGCCGGTGGACCCTTGCTCCAATGTTCCCAAACCCAACAACCCTCGGAGTTGCGTGAGCCTCTGGCAGCGAGGCATCTCTAACGCCCAGTTCCCCTTGCCACGGATCGCCAGCTATTTACAGAAACCGCTAATGTGAACCAGAAAGCCCTGACTCCATCTCTAAGTCTGGACGGGCGGTACTCCGTCCCTCGGCGCTATTTGAAACGGCATTTGTGCGTCCAGAAGGGTCGGAATAAAGGCCAACGGGCGCTAACATCATATCGAAGACTTAAAGTATGCACGGTTTTGCTAGTCCTCTCTGGTCCAGAACATAAGTTCTCCCACTGATAGATAACTTCATACGGAGGACTACGGAGGTCGTCGATGCATGCACAGCCCCCAGGTGCAGATCAAACAGTGATTAAGGAGCGATCCACTTGATGAGGGTGAGATCGGGCTTAGATACCCTAGGGTTCTGGCAGTCAGATGCACAAGAACCCGCGGTATCGACGTTATTCGGTTACGGGACATAGGACAATTATTTTCAAGTCCTATTGATGTTCTGCGTTTGAGGATATACACAGTAGTATGCAGGTCACTTTCAACCGGATCGGCAGGAGATCTGGTCGATCATGTGGAATCTCTGTGTCAACGGGGAAATTGGAGGTCCAATAGCGAACTATAGATCGTGGCAATCATGTCTGATACATCGAGTCTTCTAAATACTCAAACATATCCAGATCCTCCCATGATCTTACCGCACTAACAGCATCACCGGAATGGCTCGAAGGTTCCGCGACAAGCTGGTTTCTGCCGGTTCCAATAACGTTCTGGATTGTCTCAGGGATGTCTATGAAGTCCCAGTCTAGCCTGGCATCCTCCGCAATCATCATAAGATCAAACACGTTCGGATCTATATGATTATCGAGGCTCGTATTCGTCCCATGGCTTGCGGCATCCAGCACACGATGTTGGAGAATATCAACCCCTTTATCCTTCTCTGATTGGAGAACGCTATCGTAATCATTACTATTGCCAGGTCTTTCCGGTTCAACTAGAGTATAGTTTTTCTTGATCTTCATCGCATACTGACTAGGCGTGACACCCACGAGCTTCCTAAACACGCGGTGGAAGTGACTAGGAGAAAGCTTGGCCTCCGCAGCCAGTTTCGACAGCAACGGCTTCTCCCCTGAGTTGCACACCGATGCAATGGTCTCACAAGCCTTCTGCATAGACAGAACGTGCGGGTCGACTCGCACATGAAATTGTGGTCTGCACCGCTTACAAGGTCTGTAGCCAGCCGCCTCGGCCTGCGTAGGAGAATCGTAGAACTCGATGTTGGCTCGACGGGCTAACCGCGCAGGACATGATGGTCGACAGTAGATACGTGTCGTGCGAACACCATAGACGAAGCTGTGGACAGTGGTATCTCGATTGATGATGGCCTGCCAGCGCGCTGCTGCGGAGGAAGGCGAGTTGGCAGACAGCCTGGATAGCCGTGGAAGAAATTGCTTTTCGATGTCCACGGTCCTCATGGCTGATGATATGAGGATAGTACCTTTCCCTGAGTCAACTTATCGGAATCGAGCTTTTATCTGCAAACAAGAAAAGATAGTTATACGTCTCGAGATATATGATTTTCTAAGCGACGCTTCGTTGCCTAATCTGCCGATGATGTCTCTGATTGGTCACTTTGGTAGCAAGATTGATTGAGCGTTGTGCTTCGATCACTTCACCTTGACAACTGATTCCACCTCTACATGGAAATTACTTCTATGTTAGTTTTATTTTTGGTGTCTATAGATTGTAGCAATTAGCAGGAGTACAGGTATGATGGGGCTCGAGTAATGAATATTGACCTCTTGCTTCAGGGTACTGCAGAGATATTTATTTTGCAGGCTCGAGTATGATCATAACCGAACAGGATAAAAATAGCTATAGAATAAACACAAAGAGATACCGCACAACGTTAGGAAATATAATTACTAAATGTAGTGTGATGATTAATTTTTATTTTTATTATTATTATTTTTTAAATGGGGGTGGGTACTGCTGGTCGTGGCATATATGCCATTATGCGTAGTGTATTCTGGAAGAGCCCTACGTATGCCGCAGATACTAAACACTGAAATAAACAGGATATTAGATGTCTATCTGCATAATTCCAATCTAGGGGTAACAGCCGAAAGGATGAGTCAATGGCAGAGATATGCTGCAGTAACACGGTATCTCGTGGATTACAGACATTTCATACTGTGTAACCCCGGCTGGATGTGGACCATATGCGAATTATTCGGTATCATTTATAATTATCATCTGTATGATCCATAATGCGTCCTAGATAGAAAGTCATATGTGTTGAGATAGCTGTTGTGACCGATAGGATGTTCCATTCTGCAGGACAGAAGTCTTGATAGAGACTCCGATGAGAACCCGAAGAAACATGGCTGCTGATCCATGACCCTTACTGCTTTAGAAAATGCTGATCTCGGCACCTTCAAAGAGAGAATTCGTGACGAATAACAGACATTGCCATTGATGAAAAATTTTTTAGCCACATATTTGATTGCTCACTAAGGACGCGTGGGTAGCTGTCCACAGTCGCCTAAGTACATATGCTTCGTAGCAGAAGAGCATTTTCAACCCGTCACAAAACAAACTCCACGCCATATCAGGTTTAATCCTTGGTCTTCTGGGTACCACGGAGCAGACCGGTTCTCCGGGCAGCAATAAGACCGGCCTTCTGACCGTGGGCGGCGTAGCGGGAGATGGTCGAGGCCTTACCAATGTGCTGGTGGTTACCACCACCGTGAGGCTGTAGTAGAAGTTCTGGTTAGCCATCTGTAGATTTCTCAAAAATGTCTCGAATAAACTTACGTGATCCACAGGGTTCATGGCAACACCACGAGTCTTGGGCCAGCTGTTGCGCTTGACAGCGAACTTGTGCTTGGCACGAGAGGCCTCTGTTAACCGGTATTAGAATCAATTTCATATCTATTTTCGATTGCAGAGGAAGAAAACATACTCAGGAGAGGCTTGTCGGTACGACCACCACCGGCAACGATACCGATCATTCCTCGAGCATCGCTCTTGACGACCTTCTTGGCACCACTGGGGAGCTTGATACGGGTCTTTCCCTCCTCAGGGTTGTGGCCAATGACGGTAACGTAGTTACCGGAGGTACGACCGAGAGCGCCTCGGTCACCGACCTTCTCCTCGACGTTGGTGACGACGGTACCCTCAGGAACGGAGCCCAGAGGCAGGACGTTTCCGACGGTGAGAGCGGCTCTCTTTCCGGCGTAGATGAACTGACCGGTGTACATGCCCTCATTGGCGATGAAGGTCTCGGTGACATCCTTGAAGCGGTACGGGTTGCGGAAGGAGACCTTTGCGAGAGGAGCACCACGGCCAGGGTCGTGGATGATCTCTCTCACGATGCCGCGAATGTATCCGTGTCGCTCAGCATAGTCGAGGGTACGGAACTGAGCTGGCGCCTTGTTGAGACGGGTGTGGGCCGCTGAAAAGGAGATTTATCAGTATTTCTCGAGCTGGATTCAATTTTCGATATTGCTGCTGCGGTCGAACTCACTGAAAATGGATCCACGACCCTTCCTCTGGTTGCGGATCACGCGACCCATGGCGGCTGTCTATATGATGCCTGGAGGTTAGTATCTAACGTCGACCGCCGACGAGGTTGGAGGAGGATTGGATTGCTCGTACCTCAAATTGAAGATGGTCTGGTCGGTTGGAGTTGTGAATTCGCGACGAAATGGGCTGTGTGGGCTTTAGGGTGGGATCGCTAATCTAACCGAGTTGGCGCTAGCGCGCTTTACCGCTGCGCGCGGCTCTTTCTGGGCGTACCCGAAGTCACGACCAACCATCGCTAGACCTCGCCCGTTATATTATCACCGGTCGGTGCGCTCTTCTGATGTACCGTTGCTGGTTGCTTTCTGCGTGGACCACTGGAACAAGTCCCGGTCTTCAATGAGTCCTATTTACAGTAGGCTTTCTGTGTTGAGAAGACTGGGTGCTCATTTGTGGTGAATGACTCGCATAACAAGCTTGCGTGGTATTGGATTTATCAAATGATCTCGAGCATGAAGAAAAAGAAATGAACATTTTCCCTTTTTAGCCTTATATCGCAGTATTGCTGGTCTAGATTCTGTTGTTATTTGCTGACCCCTGGACTCCTGTTTTGTCGGGAGGTTTTCGTTAGCTACCTTCGTTCGAGTCTAATCTCCCCCGAATGAGCCTGGTTTCTACAACACAGCCTCTCAGCTTAAAGAGATCATACGGATGAAAAATCTAGTTAATTTCTATGGTGCCATGATTCATTCTGCCAGTTGCTTCGAACATCTTCATTACTTTTTTTTCTCTCTGCCGTTCTGCCTGCATCTGATACTCTCCTTGTTTCGCGTTGCTCGCATCTCCTTTATTTCCTTTGAATCACGCTTTGTTGAGTTCTTTGTCTTCCATATATGGAGTTGGTGTCTGCTATTTGTATGTTTGAATCATTCAAGTGACTAGCCCCTCCGGACTCCGGCTCCTACCCTCACAAGAAATGGCAGGTGTTGCTCGACCATAAATGTCGCCATCTCACCATTTCTGCTGGATTCACCATTCTCTCATCTGCTGATCTATTGGATTGAATTGTTCTCAGGACTTTCACGTACTAAAACCACAGGCTCTCCGCTCGTCACCCGCCGCTCCTGCGCTGTTCACCACCGCGCCTCTTTTGGTGGTCAGTTGATATTCTGCGCTTATGTGCGAAGAACTGAAGTTTGTCCGTCTTGAGGATTGTTCCAAGAGTGATTGCTTGATCTCCCTGCTGCTGCCGTACTGGTGCTCCATGGAGAGTCCCGAGGGGTCTTCTCTCTCCAGAGGATAGACCTATCAGGCCTCTTTCACATTTGTCGAGGATTCCATCCGGATTACGTGAATTGCAGGCGGCTCTCGTGTTGCGTGTATGGCGTTGAGGCTGATTGTGCAATCAGACCTCATGTCGCTTTCGCTCATCGCTCTCCAAGTCCGCTTGACCATTATTTCTGTGCCAAATACGAAGATAGAGGCTTATTCTGGTGGAGATGGTGGTTTAGATAGATGGAATGTGAAGTCTCATGGCATCTTGGTGTTGATTAGGCCGTAGTATGTCATTGCATCCTCTAGACGAGCCACGCGCGTGATAGCCGCGCTTGCTGTAGCATCAGTACTCTAGACTTCCTGCCGTGCGGGCTCGCCCAACTTCCTTCGCAGCAACACCATCACCATACAACCAACCACCATGTCTGACATATCACTCTCAGACTCAGAGCTGTCATCGCTGTCATCAGCACCGCCTACGGATGATGAATCTATCGTTCAAGCTGTGGAACAGCCTGTTGGCATCCAGAAGTACTTCAAGAAAGAGCAGTCTCCAGAATCTCCACCGCCGCCTAAACGTCCTGCCTCACCACCACACGAGTATGTTCTGGCGGATAATTCAGATGTCGCAGTGAGTGCCAGTTGTCCAACGAGTTCTCTCTTCAGTGTTGGAAGCTCTTTGACGCGCATCTGAGTGTCCTTCTACGCGCTTGCTGACCTGTCGCATTTTCCGCAGTTTATCGTCATGTTCCGCGCGCGTTTCCACGACGTGTTCCCCCGATCACTACCACACTACGGCCCCCAGGATATCGAGCGAGGGGTAGCAGATATAACTCCTGGAGATTATATAGAGAGGTTACTTTGCGCATTACTGGGATTGGTGTTGAATAGGAAGAAAGACGTTGAGTATGGTTGCCACCTTTCTTTCGGCACCCAGCATTTATCCGCGGGGAAGGCGTCGAGCTTTCCCCTAGTCTGATTTGGAGGTTAAGACACAAATGGGCTAATATTATATTATAACGCGCAGGAGAGGTCATTATCAGCGCGCACTTGAGGAGGCGGTTCAGACTCATGTCTCCCAGTGGCCGCGGGCGTGGGAGGGCAAGAACCCCCTTCATGGCGGACACACATTTGCGACCATGTCTCCAGAGGAACGCGTATGCTACTCAATATCGTCCATTAAAAACACCACACATGCTAATAGGTACTAGTTGCGATTGCTGAAGACTCTAATTCTCTGGTCCTTGTCATCTTCCGATGCTGTTCAGGCTAAGATCAAGGAATCCTACAAGCAATCGCGTCGCGACGATGACTTGAACCAGCCTCTGTCTGTCCAACATTGGGGAAGCGACGATCTCAAGAGACGATACTGGCTTATAGAAGGTCTTGACGATACCCATTTCAGACTATATAGGGAGAGCAACCCAGCATTGAAGACTAACACCTGGTGGAGTGTCGCTGGTAACATCGACGAGTTGAAAGTTGTGGCCGATAAGCTGGAACAGGACAGGTCTCAGTATTCTAAGAGGCTGAGTGAGAAGATCAGACTTGCTATACCTCGTTTTGAAGGTTCTGAAGAGGTGAGATGATTTCTCTAGAAGTGATTGCCCTTTGCTGAGACAATGGAATCAGAAACGCAAACGTCGCGACTACCGCCTGGCGCGGAAAGCTGCTTTTGCTCGACCCGAACCCGGGTTCTCTCTCTACGAGGGTCGCACTCGCGGAAAGAGATTGAAGTATACATACTCCGATGATGAAGATATTTTCTCGGATGGACTGCCTCCTACTACCCGCCGGTCAACGCGGAACGCCTCGGGGGTGTCTACGCCCGGTGAACCTGCAGGACCGACGTTCACAGCCAGTGGAAGACAAGTACGCGCCCGGGCGGGAGGCATATACGGCGAATCTATGCTGAGCGGGCAACGCCACGACAATGATGTGTTTGCTGCCCAGAGCACTGGTGAGACTGGTAGACCCCAGCGGAGCACTCGCAATGGCTGGTCCGCTAGGACAAACCAACTTGGAGACTCAGATGAGGAGATGGACGAAGGGTCTGACGCCGCATCGAGCGGGAATGAATGGCAGGGTGGAGATGACGAAGAAGATGAGGATCACGAGTTCGACGGTGATGATGAGGGTCTCAGTCAAGATGAATTGGTGAATGGCAATGAAGAAAATCCGAGTCTTGTGGTGCAGCTCAGGTATGGCAAGGGGAAGAAGCCGAGCAGCCCCGGATTAGAGAACGGAACGACACAGAATCCTCCTGAAAAACCTACTGTCAATGAGACTACGCCGGCCGAGCCTCAAACCGTCTCACAAGAGGTGTCATCCAAGACTGTGCAGGAGCAGGAAGCCAAACCAGGAGCACCTACTGAATCAGCGTCTGTCGGAGAAACACCTGCCGCACCAGCACCTACCGGACAAGCTCAGGCACCTAATTCTTTTGCAACATCTGCGGCTTAAAACTCAGGGAGCAGGCATCCTGGTGGCTGGGGAGTACTTTTGTTAGAAGATTCATTAAAAATAATTCAAGGGCTTTTCGTTGATCCTCGCAATAACAAGCCAAGTTATTTAGAATCCAGAGAAGTAATGATAAAAGTTATTGATGTCACTTTCTTTCCTACACATTTGGCCAAATAATACGACGTCTTAATATTAATTGCTCACTTCCCTTTGGAGATGAATTTTGAAATGTACTCTTCATATTTCTCTGTTAGGAAAATCCACCAATCAGGTGCTATGGTCTAGGAGTAGGACGTCACGTTGTGGATACACAGTTAACAATTCCATTGGCTTCTTGGCTTCTGGAAAAGGAAACTGTTAAATCAGCTTCCGTGCCAGCCCCGGTGCGAATCCGGGTAGCGCCACATTTCTTTTTTCTTTTTTATTGTCTGAAATCTTTTTCTTTTGTGTGGAAGTTAGTCTCATGATGACGAGGGATAAGGATTTTTTCTTTGGTGTTTGTACACCCGTATGAAACTGCAGAATCTAGTTTTGGATTTTATGTTTAGATTCATATTGGCAGGTTATTTGTGGGTTCATTTCGTCTTTTCGGCCAGCGGACTTGGACTGGGGGAGTCAATTGTCTATCTTTTTATGATGGCCGGTTTGGCAAAAGGAGCACTCTTAAGAAAGAGTTATGTCTATGGAATATGAAAACCTTTTCCACATTTTCTCTCTGTGCGAAGGCTGAGTGGAATGGTATTTCTGAGTTCATCTAAGAAAATCTAGAAATATTCGCATGGCTGGAGGAAAAAAAGTATCTCAACGTTTTTTCTTGTACCATAGATTCAAATGCGAATGGTTATGCATAACTCCGGTGAAGGGGTTTATCGCTTCCTAAACCAGAAAGTCCGATGGTAATTCTCATAATACCAGCATAGATCAAACCGGCTATTAATGTAGTCTCCCTTATCATTTGGTAGATCAGCCAGGAGAAAGACTCGCATAATATGTTCTTTATCCTCCTCGAAGCGCTCTCCTCTTATGAGCTCTAGTCTCGTATTCCATGCTGACTGAGAGAAATTCGACCCGTCCGGTTGAAATTGGCCTTTTTGTCATGGTCAGCAAGAGGAAAGTACATATATTCTGGAATATCAAATAGTCTTCTTCGTGACTTACCATAAAAAGGTTCTGATGTCTTTGTCGAGATCGATGTTGGCGTCTTGAAAATATCCACTCTCATCTCGCAGCTAGGCACAAAGGATATTCCATCTTTAACTTTCTTCGGCAGAAAATTTGAACATATTGGATAGCTGTGGTCTCACTGTCACGAACAGCGCCTTCTAAGGTAGAAGAAAGGTATGTATAATGGATTTAGAAACCCGCAAGCAAAACTCGGTCTGTTCTTTTCCTATTTACAGGGGTTCGAAGAGAGGTATTAGATTCTTAAACACGACAGAAGAAGAGTTTATCTAATACTAAGTTAATGAATGAAATGGGCTCTATATGCAATCAATTGTCCTAATCACTCCCTGCCACGTATTGCTACTCAATCTTTCTTTAGATAATGCTAACATAGACTCCTTAGGAAAAGAAAATATTATAGGTTACATCAACCAGACAGATCGACGCCTTAACGGAAATATAATTCACAGAATAACGTGGAAGTGGCTCAGACTGTGGTCCCTCTTGCTTGGGAGGGACTGTAATCATTATTTAGATCGTGTTCTGTTGACCGACTTGTGGAGTTAGGGCCAACCACCAGCTCGGAAAGTAACTGACCTTACCTGTCTTATTTACGAGGGTATATTCGTCGGTCAAATGGCTTAGCAGCATATCTATCTGTCGGATATCAGAGAATTAGAGAGGGGTAGATCTGGTAGTAGCTTGGAGATGCCAGTGAAGATCCCTGACTCGCCGCACATTGTTCCGTATCAAAGCCAGCCAAGGGAAAGCCTACGCAAGCGGTAAACGCTCTAAGGAAGTCCGTCAATGCACCTAGAGCTACTGGTGCTCGAAGGACATGACAATGACTATGATATCTACTTTTAAGGAACAGGAGCTAGGCACCGACTAGGTTTACAAGCGGATGTCTTCACGGGTGATGCTAAGTTATGTTACTCTCAGTATTCACAAAGCATTTTTTTTGAGTCTATTAGGTGGTTAACTTTTACATACTTCTTTCAATAATAAGATCATTCATCCATTCAGGGAGATATGTCAGCGAATATAGTAACTTAAGCAGCCCCCACTAGCTTGGGAACTCAGCTTCTTATTCACCCACAACATCATCACCACCATCAAATCGATAGGTTTCTCCATCAACTGGTAGCATGTCCTCGTCCATTTAGGGCATCTCATCATCAGTTCAATCATAGTAATTAAGATATTCATTAGAGTCCCGTTCGTACGAGCGTATCGCGGGGTTTCCGCAGCTAGTGGGGTTGGCTTGACGCTATCTTGTCCCACAAGCATTCTCATCAAATCCCTTTCTAAGTCATCAAGTTTATTAGATCCATAGTTAAATTGATCATTCTGACTGGTTAGAACCCTGCCGTTCCAGCTAGCTGCGTTTAGACAAGCCGGATCCCAGTGTCAAGATCACTTCGACGCAGATACAGTTGACAGAATCGATTCATTGCATCACATTACCCGAGCCCTTACCATCATTATGACTTCTATGTAGAAAGGAAATATTTCGATCCTTCTCATACGTGTCCTGCTATTGATGATGGTAACTTTTCAAAGCCAGGCCCGTCCCCGGTCGAATTCTTAGATGAAACTTACGATCCTACTTATGGTATTCTATCTAAACACAATTTGCAGATATATCAAAAATTGCGCAAATTTCTCAAGCAATCCTACAAGAATTTTGAGAGTGACACCAGATCATAAATTATGGCTAGAGGAATTAATCAACAGGTTCTAAATTGGCTCGATAATCACTATCGCGACCTTCCACCAATACGGATATTTTACGATACTTATATAAAAGAACTAATTACCAGATTTATCTCAAAACATCGCAAATCCTTTATTATAAATTTATATAATTATTTTGTACTCAAATGGAGCTTAGGGGATTGCAATTTGATGATTATGCGATAAACGGTGCCGGTCGTGAAAGAGGAAATTATGTATAAGATACAACTATTTCAGGCCTATCAATATATGACCTAAGGCAAATAACTCTCCAATATTCGTTATTGAGGCTGGTATAAGTGAATCTCTCAATCAATTTCATCATGATGCCCATTTCTAGACAAAGCTGCCATCCTAGCTATGAAATGCTTACTTGGTACGATGCACCTACCGCGTTACGAACTGGAAATATCGCTTTCTACCCTGTCTACAAAAGGTATTATGTACTATGTGATTTAGAGTGTGCAAATCATTGTGGGTGGCTTATTGCTCACTCCAAGGACAAATACGGTTCTTCCAACCACTTTTACATCCCGTCGACTAACTTATCAAGAAGCTTGCGAATGATTTTCCTTGAGATTGGCTGGATGTCAACGCTTCGAACTTCTGGATCTACTTCGAAAGAAGACGTTCGTTGTCCCGTCATGGCATCACAAAGACACCGCAAACAGACGACAAGAAACCTTTGCTTACGGACTTCAGGTTGTTAGATACATTGTCACAATTCAACGAAGAAAAGATACTGGAGTGCTCTGTTCACGCAAAAGGTTATGGAGCTTATGGAGAGTTCGAGGTATGCTATAAAGTTCCTTACTGCGACAAATATGACATTCTGATTGAAATGATAGGTCACCACGATATCTCTGACATCTGCGTTAAGTTAATATTACTTATATCGAGTTCTATGATCTGCTTGAGCGTCTGACGGCTTCAACGGGTGCAGAAGCACTGGCTGAACATTATGTAGGAGAAGATGGAACCCAGGTGAAAAATAGAGGATCACCTCTTGCAGTGGTTGAACTGGAACAAGGGCCAGCGGAAGGCGCGGTGGTCACAGATAAAGGGGATGGCGTTTTTAACATACACGTCGAGGGAACGACTCCTATCGGAAAAGCTATCCCAGGGCAGCTCTCATGGGGGACCTTAGAGGTGCGGACTCTGTTGCATTTCCTATTGACTGCGGAAATCAAAGCGGTCCGGGCTTACCTCGCGGAGATTCAGAACAAATTCGAGGCGCTAGCGAGGGCAATGTTCCATTTCCTATTTACCCTCGAGAAATACCTTTACGAAAATAATTCTTGGAGGCGAACACAGCGAGAAGGGCAAGCCCAGACGCTGACGAACTAACGAGCGAAGGATCGAGGCGCCCTCAATACCCTTCAAGGTTGTCAGTTCCTTTATTTATGAGGAAGGGAAGATAAGCACCATATATTTCGACGCATTATCAGCCAAACTTGATTCTTATGTATCTTCGATATCGCTATGTTATCTATGTTATCTATTGCTATTTGGCACACATTGATTAACTGAAATTTTTTTTTCTCTTTTAGCTTATGATGCATTGATGTACACTTTTATGATGTAGAGTAGCCAGAGACGTTTACTCTACTTCATGTCGTTCGATGTCCATTGGCCAAGAAAAGAATGCGGCCACTGAGAAAAAGGTATCCTTAATGAAGCAAATGGGGATACCGAAGCGCTTTCCCTTTGCTCTCATTCATCATCGCGAAGATAGACAGAACCAATGATGATGAATTAGTAGGTTCATATCATACTAAGGTAGGTTGGGCTATTTATCTTTTTTCGCTTTCAGCAAGATGGGAAGACTTGATGTTTATTCAATTGCAAAATGCGTAGCGCGCCTCCAACTCCGTACATGCAAAAATAGATCTGTAGAGATTCTTTCCCAGTTTCATCTCCATTGTCTCAAAATCCGCGGGTGAACCGGCGAAGGGTTTCAGTCCATGGTAGCATTCGAGAATTGACTCACATAGTACTGCCAGCAGAGTAGACAACGTTAGAGACCCCATACACACATTTTATCAGGACTCTTTTTCAAATCCCGAACCCACACTCCTCGCGATAGCGACGGAGAGGAAGACTCACGTCATGTGCCTGACCAGCCAGCTTTCGGTCCCTCAAGACACTGCGTCGGTGCGACCACTCCCAGTTATTCACTTCATACCACCATCTACGGAGCCTAGTTCCAAGAGTGTGTCCTTGGTGTGAGGTGCTGCGATTCCAGTGTCGCCATCCGGCTAGAGCGAGTGTCCAGAGGGTGCCCTGCAGCAAGGGAAGGATAACCTATTAGGGGCGCGGAGAAAGTCAGCTTGTTGTTCTTCAAGATTTTTGCATGCCGGATTGAAATTTGATTTCCGCAACTGATTGATGAAGAAAGATTGTCGATACCTGATCCCTGATCGTAATCCACGCAATTCGGCCCCAGGTGTTAGCCCCCTTGATGCTGGCCAGATAGCTCTGCTCGAACCGCAAGTCCGGTAGCGGAGGCAGATGATGCCGTCGCGTAAGCGGCCTGATCACCCGGCTTGGGTCAACAATATCTGAGGGGATACTTCCTGCTTCGGAGGGAGGTGATCTGACGACTGATTGCTTCTCTGACGTCGCAGTTGCCGGGTTGATGTCGTGTGTAGGTGACGGGTCGCGTTTGATGGAGGCGGTTTGGATCGTCTCTGCGATCTCCACGGCTGGGTTCGACATTGCGGGTATGAGTGATCAGGTCACTCTTGTAGATTGCAATTCTCTCTCCAGAATAATAGGCCCAAAATGTAGTTTGCGGATCTGCTGACTGTTGGGGGCCAGCTCTAGTGAAGCTCCCAGTCTCGTCGGCGGAGAGGAGATCAGTAATTGCCGGGATGCTCACCTGAAAGCCCCCACCGCCCGCGAGTCCCTCCCCTCTTCAATTCTCACCCCGCCAATTGTTAACAATACACTCTTCAAAAGCACTCTTCAAAATCACCGGAAAAATGGCCGCTCCTGAAGGATACCCCTTGTTGTGTTTGGAGAATCCCCTCTTGGGTAATTGGAATCTTATGAGCCTTTTGATGAGATCTTGTTGGCTAACTATGATTTTCCTAATGAAGACATCCAGGGTGTGGGGTACGTTGACTTTTTACAGACTCCAATCTCTGAATACTTTTTTTGCTAACTAAATGCCAATAGTGATGAAGCTCTCCTGAAGAAGTATGATGTGAAGGCCAACGATGCCATCCTCGCAGAGGAAAAGCACATGGGCCTCTACGAGGACCTGCTCCAGAATCACAATGCTAAGCTGATCGCTGGTGGTGCTGCTCAGAATACTGCTCGTGGAGCGCAGGTTAGTATTTTTCCGGGAGCCTAGCAGATTTATTGCTTGTCTAGTCTGAATGATTGAGGCTAATGATTGTACTTTGACCAGTACATCCTTCCTGAGAACTCCGTTCTTTACATCGGCTGTGTCGGCCGTGACAAGTACGCCGACACCCTAAGGGAGGCCTGTAAGCAGGCTGGTGTCCACACGGAGTACCGTGTTGACGACACTCAGCCCACTGGAAAGTGCGGTGTCATCATCACTGGCCACGACCGTAGCTTGGTCACTCACCTTGCTGCTGCCAACGAGTACAAGGTTGAGCACCTGAGACAACCGCACGTCTGGTCGCTGGTTGAGAAGGCCAAAGTCTATTACGTCGGTGGATTCCACCTGACTGTCTGCGTGCCTGCTATCCTGGCTCTCGCTGAAGAGGCTGCTGCCAAGAACAAGGTAAGAAGGGCATTAGGGCTGCGAGGCGTTATCTATCCACAGGACGAGACTCTCGTTCAAGGCAATGCTAATGCTAACTGCTGGAAATATAGATCTTCATGCTCTCCCTTTCCGCTCCGTTCATTCCCCAGTTCTTCAAGGACCAGCTCGACAGTGTTGTTCCTTACACTGACTACCTCATCGGCAACGAGACGGAGGCTCTCGCCTATTCCGAGTCCCACGGCTGGGGAATCACAGACATCGTTGAGATTGCCAAGAAGCTCGCTACCTTGCCAAAGAAGAACACTAGCCGCCCGCGTGTCGCTATTGTCACCCAAGGCACACTGCCTACAGTCACTGCCGTTGCCAAGGAGAACGGTGAGGTTGAGGTGAAGCAGTTCAGCGTGCGCCAGATCTCGAAGGACCAGATCAATGACACCAACGGCGCTGGGTAAGTCGATCGCTCCTCAAAACTTCCTGCAACTTGATACTGACAAGAGCGACTAGTGATGCCTTTGCCGGTGGTTTCGCTGCTGGTGTCGTCCAGGGCAAGTCCCTTGAGGAGGCTGTCGACATGGGCCAGTGGCTGGCCTGTCTGAGCATCCAGGAATTGGGGCCTTCGTAAGTCATCCACTCCCAGTTTAACCATTATTATTTGAACATCGACTTACACACATCTCAATGCAGTTACCCCTTTCCCAAGCAGACCTATATTCCTTCTAAGCAGTAGAGAAATCATAGATTTTCTACATACAATGATCCAGCCAATTGAAGCAGGGGGATCATTCTTCCTCCTTTCCAGTGACATACTTTCGCAATTCAACTCAATTCAACCTGATGATTCAACCCAATATACCCGCTTAGGTTTCCTTTCCCCATCATCAATCATCTAAAGAAAAAGCGATCTGAGATCTCCCACATAGCGAAATCTTCCTCCAACAAAGGAGGCTGCATTCTAAGCTTTTTTGTCATCATTCATCGTTCCTCAGCGGGGAAAATGATATCATGATAGAGGACCAGGAAACGTTTTCAACAACGATAAAAAGATTTTCTACTAGAATAGTATATGAAATCAAGAAATTTATTTTATGTCTACTATCTTGATTAGACCAGTAAGAATTTAATATAACTCATTACTTTTTAGTGTGGTTTAGATTACGAGAAAGGAAAAAAAGGGTAGAAAAGCTAAAATTCATGCTTACTATCTTTCTTTTTTTTTTGATTTGTGATCATATGGAGAAATCTGTAATAGAGCATGTATAACAAAAGCTACGATTCATAGGTTGAACTAGAATTCGGAATTGGGACGTGGGAGGCATTGAAGGATTTAGCTCTGTCCGATACAATTTTCTTTCTAAGCCTGCACTGCATAATCTGCTTTCTGACGTCGGAAGCGGATGCGTCAATCTAACCGTATTTCTAGCTCTTTGAGCGTCATTTCCAATGGATAGGACAAGCGAGTGCAAAAGTGCAAAATGGGCTTGGTCAACTTCTAGCCTGCGAGTGTCCGTGGGGTTCTGACGAGATGGCATTCTCTTTCCCAGTATCGGAGATAGGATGACTTATTTGACATTCTGGTGAACCGTCCAGGTTGGTCCCGAAGGACGCAAAAAGAAAGATATACTATCTTTTAAGACTGTGATAGTCTATGTTGGCAGATGCCTTGGCTCTTGCCGCGGTGCCTCGCCCCTTAACAAAGCCCAAGACGCTAGTGAGGATTCTGACAGGATTCACCGCCCATTATGGGACTTCAGAGAACCCGTAGGTGGCAAGGGGCCTATATCGGCTTCTTTTGTGACAGATTTCGCTCCCCGATTCTCCATCTAGACTGGCTCTTTCTCGATCAACCGCCTTGTCCACATGGGGGTGTTTGACCAATGGCACCCAGCTGTGCAGCAGACTTGCGTCCGCCACTCAAGGGAGAGTTGGTATAGTTCGAAGACGGAAGGCTACTGCCAATAAAGGCGTTGTTGGCCCAGGAGGAAGTTCCAAGACTGCTAGGCACCTGCTGCGGGTGAAGATGGGAGTCATAGTATTGCCCACCTGCAGCGACATCTTGACCCCAGGTTGCTGCTGCTGCGCGGGATTGAAGGACGGCAGGATTCGGAGGTGTCCAGCTTGACTCGAAGGGCGAGGATCTGGGAGAGGAATCGAATAGATCCTGGCGCTGTAGTAGGAGGCTGTTTCGAAATGCAATATCACTTGCCGTCGTCTCTTGAGACGGGAGACTGAAGCCATGGCTAGAAGGTATCGTTGAATTTGTTGGCTGTTGGTTGAGTCCAGGAGGACTAAGTTGGCGCGCAGTAGCCGGACGTGGCTGCGGTGACCGGGCTTCTCCTGGTCTCGGGGCAAACGCAGAGTTCCAGATGCTGGGTAGTGGCGGTCCGGGGGTGTAAGATTGAGCCAGAGGCACAGAGGTCACGCCACGAGCATTAGGGGGACCAAGTCCTGGAGGTGGCATAGTCACCTGGAGCATAGCATCTCTGTCTTCAGGGAATGGAGACACCGAATCTGCCTCGAACGTGTGGCCAGGAGGAGTAGGGGGGCTGCCACCAAGAAAGGTTGGCAACCCGGTCCTAGTTGGTGCATTCTCATATGTGTCCGATTCGACCAACCGCTCTACCCCTTCCACAATGCAGTGCATATTTGCTAGTACCGATGCCGAAGCTGATTGAGAGCCGCCAAAGACACTTCTGGTTTCTGCCACATACGCCGGGTCTTGCTTCGCCTTTTGGATATCCTCTCGTTCAATGCTGGTTGATGACAGGGTGTGCTGGTGGCCATGGGGCGCTGCGTAGAACTGGGAGGGTAAACCTTCCTCCTGGTAGATGAAGGTCTTCTTATCCTCTTCGTCGACCAAAACAACGGGAATTTTCTGTCGTGCAATTAGCTCAGGTATTATAATTGATCTTTTAAAAACCTACACCGCTAACGACAAGATCAAGACCATCAATAACGAATTCTCGAATCCGATAGAGCATTTCGATGTTGGGATGGTTTCTCTCAATACCGGGATCGACCATGCGTGGCTTTTGCTGGTCGTTTGCATCGAGATACCTGCGACTGGTAGATTCATTGACCAGCGGGTTGAAACCCAAAGTTTCTTCATCTTCTTCAAGGAGGTAGTCGATTTCTGGTAGGCTTATCACGTCGAAGGTCGATGCGAGAAGAGTCAACGTGTTGGCATATATCTTCCAGAACTCCTTTATCTGAACGAAGAGCGGCGATTCCTCCTTCTCAGCTACTAACGAACTGCTGTTGGAAAGCAACCACGCACTGTAGTGGCGTAGAGCAGGAAGAATACGACGCCCAACGACGGTTACCTTATCAGAACCAGTCTTCATTTCCTTGTTGTCAGGATCTTCAACGGCGAATCGCTCTAGTTCAGCCAACAAGATTTGAAGAAGAGTGAAGAAAGTCTTCACATTGATACGCTGGAAAAATAGACGAGCATTGTGCGTAGGTTCTCCTATGAGGGTAATCAGCAAGCAGATCAGAAAACGCGCAGCTAGGATACGTGCCCTTCGATCTTACTGCTGCAAAATCTTCCGCAGCAATGTTGATCAGACAAAATTTTTGTAGAGTGCCTTCGAGAGACCGTTCCTTCAGATCGACTGCGAGCTGACTAAGGACTTCATTTTCTAGCTCGTCATGTTCCGGAAAATCCTTCCCTTTGTAGCACTGTGCATGGAGATACACAAACCACGGGGTCAAGGCTTTTCCAGGAACGCCTGCATCTTCTGGTGGGATTAATTCTCTCTTAGCCCAAGCGTTCATGATCTTCCTGAATTCAATCTCCAAGTTACCCTTGGAGGTAGGATGAGGCTCCTGTGCGGATAAAGCTCTGTAGAGATGGTACATAGCTCGGAGGTGGTTGCCATCAGCAAGGGCAATGACAGCCAACTGGTTATGCGAGGCTCCCGAGATTGGGTATATGACTCCTGCTAAATCATAATAACCAATTGCAGGCCCCCAATTGCGTCCCTTTGTGACAAGTTCCGTTTCGCGGTAGCGAGAAAGGTCTCCAAGGCGGATGAGTGTAGCATGGCAGGAAAGAAGAATGCGCTTGCGGAGATCCCCTTCTGGTCGGACTGGAGACAGAGCTGAGAGTTCTAACACAAAATTCTTAGTTTGATTGCTTGGTCTCAGAAACGTGATTGAAGTACCCTTACGGTCAAAGTTGAATTTCTGTGCAACTTTTTCCAGTTCCGATACGCCTCCGAAGTGCGATGCCAGGCGTTGTATATAACCCCGATAGAATCGCTGGCTCGATTTGATAAAGTCAAGGTAATGCTTCTCGAGCTTGCGCTTCTCCACCGGTTTTTTCTTACCGTTTTCCTCGCGGAACTGCGCATACATCAGAAAGACGCACTCATCGATATACTTCGGCGGATCCCAAACTCACACGAGCGAGCAGCTTACGAAACCGGTTATTTATCTTGACATGCGCTTCCCACAAATGACCCTCCACATCGGCGGAACGGGCAGCTTCGAAGTCTCGGAAGATCGCATTCTGGCAAGCAGCACGAAATCTGTGTCGGTCAGACCAATAATGACCCAGGGCGTGATTGCGGGGACGTTACTGACTCCGTAAGATAATGGGTGATCTCGGCGAATGTGGGCTCTTTCTCTGAAAGGGCTTTCAGAAGCTCCTTCTCCGCTTCGAGCGCAGTCCTGATAGTGATCCCATTCCCATCAGCCCTGGATTCAGATATCACCGGTGGGCGTCGCAGCCCAACAAAAAAGTTGCCGCGGTCTACTCACTTCCACGCATTTTGAAACGCAGACGCCATGCTCAATACCAACGCTCGTGCGCCCGTGACCCCGCAGTTAACCTCGCCGTCAGATAGCTATGGCTGGCTGGAAGTCTTCGGGCCACAGCTGCAGTGAATGATCCATCAGTAGTATGGTGATTAATGGTGGATCCGATGCTGATTCAGGGAAGAGCGTGAGTAGGAGCGCAGACCGGCGCGTAAAGACGACGATCTGCCTGGTGGATGAGGGGTCAACCACGAAAGGTCCACCTTCCACTCGTTCAAATGAACCAAGTAGAAAAATGAAGGAATGGAGATGAGGAACAATCGACCCAGAAGTGATGGGGGAAGTCTGGAGATTAATTACCGGCACGCTAGTGTGGCTGGTGCCGCCCAGGAAACTTTGAACTTTTCGGATGCTTTTGTGGCTGGTGAGTCGGTCGTGAAGTTTAAAGATACAAAGCTAAAAGTGTCAAGGTAATCAATCAATTCAATGCAATAAATAAAACCTCTTAATAGTCAATGAGATATACGACCCAGAACCAAGTTGGAACTGCAACTCATCAATGAGCTTTCAATTGCTGATATCATTGTCTTCGTGGTGCCAGCGATCTTAGGCAGTTTTCCTTAGCGGGCTTCATTTCCACGTCATACTGGGTCTGTTTTGATGACGGTGATACGGTGAAACTCCAAGAGATCGCCTTTGCACGAGAAGAAATCTTTTCCACATACCCTACACGGTAATATTAGGGCTTTGATAGAACAATACCCCCGGACACGACTTGCAGGAATACAGTCCCACACCCGGGTTTTAGGACATAATAGTACGGTCCTCCATACAAGACGCTATCCCGCACAATATGTCTAAGCGCTCACGAAGGGATTCTGCCTCCTCCTCACTATCAGACCAATCGTACGAGGCGCTACTATCGGCCTCCTCACGAACGCCTTCGACTCCACCACCTTCCAAGCTACCCCAGCTGGACACTTCCGATAATGATAATAATAATCATCATCTCCCCACCGAAGTGATGCGGTGCTCACTCCCTCCTCACAAGGAAACACTCTCCTTCTCCTCCTACGATGAGTACGAGGTCCATTATGTGCAGGCGCATGTGAACCGTTGCTCAGAATGTGGGAAGAATTTCCCTACGGAATTGTTCCTGAATTTACATATTGAGGAGAATCATGATCCATTGATTGCAGTGAGGAGGGAGAAGGGAGAGAAGACGGTACGCTATGCGTAGTATATATATTTTTTAAAATTTATAGACTAATTAGAAATCGGATAATAGTATGGCTGCTTTGTCGAAGGCTGCGATCGAAAATGCTCTACCCCGCAAAAGCGGAGGATGCACCTGATAGACAAACATATGTTTCCACGAGTAAGTCGAAACGCACGAAACTCCTTCCAAACCCCAAATTCTAAACCCATTCCCCTTATTAAAATAAAAATCGCCCTAAAAGACATATCATCTAACTGAAATTTAACAAAACCAGGCCTACAATTTCTATATCGTCAACGACGGCATCGACAAGCAGAACTCCATGCTAAGACCCACAAACACCCATCGTCGTCGTATATCAGCTCCCACTTCTCCGCAGGAAGGTCAGCTAAGACATCGGAGACAATCGTTAACATACAGTACGCCTCCTGCCCCATCCAATGATCAAGCCCCTCAGGCATCGTCGTCAACGACGACGGCAGAAACGGAAATGATGGACTTGGAAAAGTCCATGGCCGCTCTGCGATTCGTGCCTGCAAGTGTGACGAGGAATAGGGAGAGGGTCAATCGATGAGATGAATTCTGAATTGAAATGGTAACGGGGAAAGGGGGTTGGAAAAGAATTTGCTGACCCTTTACATGCCTGTTCATTTTGAATGCTGGATATTCTTCACGACGAGATGATCTCATACATATACACAAGGAGTCAGGAGTGAGCGACTTGGATGACCTACAGTTCATTTGCATTAGGGTCTTGAAGAGCAGTTTTGAGACGGGTTAGAATAGCTTTCATTCCTCATGTGCACCACCACCATAATCTCGTTTGGCTCGATGGGTATGATAGAGACGTTTAGAAGATGAAAAATGCTCTCATAACAACACGGATTAAACTACTACACTATAACACAACACATTAAATTATACCCTACTCCATACTAGTAGTTGTATGATAAATCAGCGCGCTACAGATTCTCCACCAAAACAAATAGTTCCCGAAACAGCACAACATGCCACCGAGTCCATAACCACCGTAGCAGAGATATATAACCTGCATAGATTATAGACCATCATCTCATGGTCTCCCCGAAACTGGGCGCTCTTTCATTTAGAAATTCAAGAGCGCCATCCGAAAAGGAAAAGAGAACACGAAAAAAAGAGCACAATGATTTAAACATGTTCGCCTCGCTGAGGTAAGGGTATATTACGATAAGTACATGTTTAGCGTGGAAGCGGAAGGATTATCGTCCACCTCATTCACTCGTCCTTCCATGTGGTTCTTGGCCATGAAAATCAATAGACATCTTTGCCCGATTATGACATATTGGCCATATAGTAAGCCAGGGACAAAAGACCCCGAATAAAATATAGCATAGAGCCGTCAAATAGAGCGACGATATATATGCTGGCAGTCACACAGGTCTAGTGACTTACATTGGCTCACAAGACATGGGACATCTCAAGCAACTTGCAGGGTCTCTAGGGACCAACAGCAAGATTTCTTGCCATAGCTTCCGCTATGCTGAATCAGCAGTGCTTTCCATCAGGTATAGAGCACCAGCTAATATACTCAATGGAGGCCGTGTCCGCGATGAGAATCTAGCTGTTCTCCAAGTAGTCGGCATAGAGCTCCAAGCTCAACCCAACCAGGTCGACGATGGCCCAGCTCGTGTTTCCCTTGAAAGTCCGCGCCCAGACCCTCACCACAGCCACACTGAGTTGTTTGACCTTGTATGGGTCATTGAGGAACCCCAACTCCGGTGAATCGGTCGGGTCGACGGCCATGTCCGTCTCATCCATCATACTCTTAACCCAAAGTACTAATTTCCTTTCATGTTCGGAAAGTTTCTGCTCGGGTTGTGTGGCTGGGATCGCGAGAAGCCACCTACTCAGGAGAAATGCACACTCTAGGCTGCATAGAGAATGCTGGATACTCCAGAAAAAGGAATGGGTCCTCGCTACAAAGTCAATACCAAGCCTCACGGGTATGGAGAGCGCGTGCGCTGAATGCAACAAGGCCATGATGAGCTTTGGACTCCGCGTGATCGGCGGGGATTCGTTTAGTGCTCTGGCAATTTGTTGCGGGTCCTGGGTCACCAGATGTCGACAAGGACCCAGGTCAATATGAAGTCTGATGTATGCTAGACCCAAAAGCGCAGTGGAAGTGAAAGCAATCGGTCCCGCCGGATTCTGAGGGTCGATACTCGACTCTGGAGTGCGTTTCCACCCAGCTTTCCACGCGCTTAGGGAGTTGTCCAGGACAGTCAAATCTTCCTGTCTGAGACTCGTGCCTGGCATTGCCGGTGAAGAAAGACATAGCTGACGGGCAAAGAATATTTGTTGTATAACAGCATGAATGAGGATGTAATTCCCTAATGGAGATATAGGGCTCGAGACGTTTGAAGCAGGCCCCTTGAGGAAGAGCTTAGCGAAAGCTTCCTGAAACGGTATGTCGGAGCTATGACGGGATCGGTATAGACGTCGCCATTGAGACGCATTGTTGGCTTTCCACACGTCATGAGAGCAGGGCATGTTTAGTTTGAGCTCCGAGTTCAGGATCAATGGAGGTATATTATACATGATCGAATGAAGATTAAAAAAGCAATAGACGAGAAGCTTCGTTCGTCTATTGCCCTCTAGCCGGACCCATTCATCCCAGCTGACATTGTCCGAGCTCGGAACAGGTTCATAGAGGCCATGTTCACGAACCAGCCTGGCCAGAGTACTCTGTAAGGCCAGTATCTCTCGCAGAAGTTCAGGATGTCTTTCCCATGATGCGAATACGGTGAGCAGCAGGAATGTCTGAATAATTTTCATATGAGCATCAGAGTCATCGATCGCGTAAGTCATGGGATCGAGCGTCTGCATCGGAGTGAAGGATGGCTGCTGAAATGGACTGCTAGCCTGATTAGAGACTGCAGAGGAGCCCCGAGAGCCATGGAGCCCGCCCTGCGGCGGAGCAAACATCCATGTTGGCTGAGGAACCTGCTTGCCATCTCTTCTACGAAGACGTTCGAGCAGGACGGCCTTTGACGCGTTGAACAGGTCAATACCTCGATTATTCTCAAATCGATAGTGGGACCCAGCTGCGGCAAGGGCTAAGGTAAGTTCTGGGGGAGATCGTGCTACCGACAGGGTTGGCACGTGGATAAATGGAAGATGCTCATTCAGTCCGTTAATGTATCCCGCGAAGAAACGAGACAGAGCATGTCTCGAGGGCGGAACAAACCCTTTTGGAAGCACATGGGAGAACTCTTCCAGCCTTGAGACGAATAATTGACGATCTGCGTTCGTAATATCCCATGCGGGCCGTGGGTTAGCGGGATCGTCCGCCAGTCCGATCCGATCATCGGAATCGTGGGGTTCAGGCTGCAGCGACGGCAAGCGAGACCCGAAATTAGAGAACGAAGGCGGCTCATCGACTGTCGGTCGTTGATCGCTGAGGATATCTCCATTAAATCTTTGGGATCCGACATCGCGGACCGGAGGTTTTGAGTCGAAGGGCAGGTTCGTCGGGAGCATAGGCTCCTCAACAGTGGAGAAGACCCCAGAATCCCAATCCGACGAGAGGCCAACGCTCTCCAGAAAAACGGTGAAATCCTGAACAGGGTCCCCTAGGTCTGCAAGGTCCAGTATGGATGGTTCAACTCCATAGTTGTCCGTAATAGCCTTCTCGGGAACATGCGGCGGCATGAGAGGCGGAGGACCAACATGGCCCGGTGGTTTCCGCATCGAATCAATGCTCTCCTGCTGGCCTTCGAGGGCAACATGGCTAGCAGCATGCGACAGTAGATTTAGATCGTAACCCCAAGAAGGATTGAACTGTGGTGGCTCTACCATCTGAGGTGCCTGTACCGGCACCTCTTGGGGCGGCGGTTGCGGTACCTGCGGCGGCTGGACCGGGACCGAGTCAGGGAGGTCCAACACGCGCGAATCGTGCTGAGGAGGAGGTATCATTGAGGCAGGAGTTGGCGGAATATCATGAGAATCATTGGCCCGATGTTCTCCTCGATTGGCAGCGTTCTCAGCCGGATGTACCAGTCGTTCATGACGCACGAGTAGGTCGCTGCAGAGATTTTTTTCCATTAGCCCGGAATCGTCTGGCGACAGGGGGAGTCTCGACATTACCTTCTAGCAAAGGATTTGCTGCATATTTCGCACGAGAAAGGTTTCTCCTTCGTGTCTGCAGTTGTTGGTTAGGGACTGTCCGAAAGTATATGGCGCAAAAGCCGAGGGTCTGAGGGCTACTCAACGCGTGCGGAGATGGCGTTGGAGATGCTCCAGGCGCGCAAAGCACCGGCTACAGAAATGGCAGGAAAGTGACTTGCGATGCGGTGCAGGATTCTTCTTCTTTGCTTTCTCTGGTGAATCAGTTCGCTCAGCCTCCATTGCGTATTAACTTATTAGCCTGGAGTAGGGACTGTTATGGTGATAGTAAATGGGGGAGCGGGGAAAAAGCGCTGTGGGGGGTTTGGGATGAGGGGAGGCCCGTGAGTCCCGAAAGAGTAGGGCTGCCGCCCATGGTCACGTGGCCGCAGCCCTCCCCGGCGGAGGCTGGAGGCCATCGCCTCGTGGGCGTAGAGAGAGAAGATTCAACGTCGGGGAGGTCTGGGTGGTTTATACTTGATGGATGGTCCCGGGATCTGGTCGAGATTTCCGACGTTGTGTATTAATCATGTACCGTTTATGCTCAATTAGGGCATCAAGCTAGTCATCTCCACTGGTGCGGAGATGGCTGGAGTTATCAGTTCTCCTCATTTACCTCCCAGGTCCTTATCATGTTATCGGGCAAAAGAACCTCTTCAATGAGCGATTGTCAGGTTAAGAAGACACTAAGCTGCCACAATGGACCCGATTCGACCCTAATACGCCGATGTTGTGCAAGTTTCTGTAGGAAGATACTGATTCCTATCCGCTCCGATGAGCTTCTCAATCGCCGACTGACGAGGGCCGGGATTTGGTCCAACATGTGGAATTCCTGCAATCTTCCAGATTGGTCAATCTGACTGGTCCTTGTCTTTCGAATATGAGATCTGCGTCCTATGGCCATGGTTCGACTAAGGATTGCCCCCACGTAACGAGAGCCAAAACGAGCTCCATCTCAGATATCTGATTTATATGGTACTGGTCTCAGTTTGGAAGGGCCAATAAGATGTTTGCAATAGATGCATCGTAAAGCTGGAGACAATCCATATATCCAGGTAAATTTCACGAGATCTTGGGTGCTCATATCATCATGTTGACTTGTCGCAGGTATTGGTTGATGTGCGTAGAAGGCAACTGTGATCAGAGAACAATATCTAGAATAGCAATGATTAAAACGTGCATCGAATGGTGTAATTAGTTAAATGAAGCTATGACCAAGAAATGGGTCTCATCGAGGGTCTCAGAATAGCGCACCACGAGGAACCTTGGGGATAAGAATACATCCATTGATTATTAACCGCGGTCCATGTACGGATAAAATATCTCCGAGGACCCTTATCGGACGAATTGATCGATTACTGAACATGCTAACTAGCGTAGATTCAAATAATATCTGCCTTAAGCCAGCTGACTTCAGCTGATTCTCCACGCGGTGCAATTTCTTTCATCTAGCATTTTATTGAGGTCATGAGTAGGTTATTGTGAAAGCATTATCTCTTGCCTCGGGTATCTCACATCAGCACCGAGAAAAGGGTCCTTCATAGACTGACCCGACGGCAATAGCCGTGCCACATGGGTTGGTATGGAATCTAAACGGTGCCGATACTACAAGGTGCATATTTACTAGGCGACAGAACGAGGTGTTTCATCGTGTAAATATTCAAAAAGGCCATCTGCAAAAGTGTCTGTGCGTGTCACTGGGTGAAGACATAGCGTGCAGTGTGCCTATCTAGGCAGGAGAAAAACAGTGAAAACGGCACAGTCCGTGGGATGAAGGATCCTTCATTTCTCCTGATTATTGTTTGGGGGGGGGGCGCAATGTCGTCAGCAGCGTGGCGGCCCTTCAACTTATAAGATAACATCCCAGGCCTGGAAATGATCCACTCAGGTAAAACAACGAAGCATCGGCGCGGCCTAAAGCAAGATGGTGAAGGATGCATAGTTCACTCCGTTAAGCTGTTTCACGATGGTCGCTTAGCGAATCAGGGCCCGCCTGCGCCGCTTTTTGTTTTAGAATGCTTCAACTCAGCCCTCCTGGTGCCGACCGCGCTAGAACCTCTTCTTCAGGGCCCCATCCCCACGACACTTCGTCTGCGATCTCCTCAGGTGGAGTATTTACTGTTGACTGCCATTCTTCTCAGCTTTGTTTCGTGTCTTTGCTCATAGTTCATCTTCTTTGGTGATAGTTGCTGAGTGTGGGCAAGGGTTTATCCTTGCAGCGTTATCTCAACAAGAGATAGCGTCTCCATAGCGCCCTTCGATCTCGCGCAGCGAGGGAAAGCCCAGAGCGCTCGGAACATCTACTGCCCTTCACCAGATATCACTCCAGTCATCTACTGACCATTTCTCGTTGAGCATCCTCCGATCGGTGTCGGACCACCGCCATCATTCCACCCAGCCCCGACCAGCGTTATTCTCTCACTTGTCCACGACTCGTGTTCGCAGTCAGCCTGAAACAGTGACCAAGCAGGGGCCTCTGCCATGCCATCAAGTGACGCCTGACCTCGACCCAGAAACATCTCCATATTGCCTACGAGGCCGACGCGTCGAAACAAGATCAGATCTGCCTCCACCTTAATTCAAGGCATATACTCAGTTGTTGGAGGGCCTCAAGCCAAGTACAGACCATATACTGTTGTGAGGGAAGAGGATCTTGTGGCTACCCTGCCTTACAAATGCTAGCATCCAAGGCTCCGTATTCTGCATCGTTGGGGATGCCGAATTCCCAATCGTCAGGAACCGCATATCATTCTAATCAGCCTCCGAAGGCTCACGGGGCTAGCAAATCCGTCGATGGAGTGGCATTCACAAGTCCAACGGAGTCTGAGTTCTCTGATGCACACGATGGACTCCATTCTGTACGGTAAGTCTGCATCGACGCCGCTGCGATGGACCACTATGGAGGAGTTGGACTTGCGCTGATCGGTGGTGTTAGATCTTGGGACGAAAAGAAGGTCGTAGAGTGGTTGCACAGTATCAACTGCGGTCAATATGAGTCCCTGTTCAGAGGTACATTCTTCTGGAATCTGTCGCGCTACTAGTTTCGAAGGACATGGACACTGACAAGTGATCTAGCCAACAACTTTAACGGCGATAATCTCCTCGAATGCGATCAAAAAATACTCCAGGAAATGGGCATCAAGAAGGTCGGAGATCGAGTACGCATCTTTGTGGCTATCAAACAGCTGAGGAACAAGGCCATCTCGAACCGGAAGAAACAGAATATTGTGAGTAACCAGCCCTTGGAGACGTAGCGCATGTTATTTACGGTGGAATAGAATTCTTTGGCCGCCCTGGACTCTTCGAGCTACACGCCTTTGGACTCATCCCGTTCATCTAAAGCATCCAGTGGCCGACGCCAGCAGTCATCGCCCTACGGAACAGATTCTGACAGAGGGGCGCGCTCGCATCGGTACGCGGCATCCAGTCCCATGGAGAATGCGCGCAGGGACCAGGGACCCGGTTACTTCGGTCATCAACCTTCGTCAGGATCGACCTCTACTCGGCATCCTGGAACCCCTGGTGATGCTGGTAGCAAAGGGACATCACACCTCAGGCAGAACCCGAGTATTGACGGTCTTACAATGGGCCCGCTTCCTGCGAACTCCCCAGTCATTAGAGTGATATACACTGGCGGTCAGACAAAGGTCCTGAATATAAAGCATTGCAGGACTCCGGATGAAGTCATGCTATGTGTTCTGAAAAAGCTACAGCTCCCAGAACACCAGTACAGGAATTACTGCTTCTACGTGCTGGATGGTCTGGAACCCGATCCGGCGTACTGCAGAAGGTTGACGGATTCCGAGATCATGCGCATTTGTGAAGGGGGAAACCGGTCTGAGCGTGGTCGTCTTATCCTGAGAAAGGTCCACGCGGGAGAGCCTGAGGCAGATGAACTTCGTCGCGCTTCTCAGCTCGCCTTAGATGAGAGCCAGGTGGCTCACATGAATGCTCTGAATAATTCCAATCCCCGGAATCAAGCAAAGATCCAGAAATTGACTGGAGAGTCTTGGCACAACCTCAAGCAACCAATGTCCCCGATGTCTAACGATCGAACAAGGCAGAATTCCGCCGATGATCACGAACCCTCTCCGTCCTCGATAAGTGAACGTGAACGTGCGTCCAAGCTACGTTCTTTCTTCGGAGCGAGACCTCCGAGCGAGATGATTATTCATGAGTTGACATCCTACTTCCCGAGCCATCAGCGTGAAGACATTGAGAGGACAATGAGGCTGTCTGTTCGGAGATCTCAACGGATGAGTCGGGCGGCGAGCCGTTTGAGTGTCATGAGCAATTCGAGCTATGCCTCTAGCCTGAAGGATGCTCCTCCAATTCCCAGCATTGCCGATACTTGGCTAAATCCGGGAGCACAGCCTAGAAGTAGGCCACTCTCTGTGTCCAGATTTAATCTACCTCAAATATCCTTCCGTGATTCTGTCGCATCCAGTTCCTTACACCCACTCCAGGAGGAAGAAGGTGCGGAACCAAATCGCAAATCATACGTCTCTTTCGATAGCAGCTCTGACCACACATCCGCGGAGAATACGCGACAAAGTTTTATGTCTGAGAACCTGAGCGTCCCAGGGTTGGACAGTGCAAGCATAAATCAGCGATTGAGTGTATTGGTGGCTGAGGATGGAGAGGAGGAGGACGATGGACTGCAGGATTTCCTTGCCGGCAATAACTTTGCGCCAAAGAACTGGATGAAAGGATCTCTCATCGGTGAAGGTTCTTTTGGAAGCGTCTTCCTCGCCCTCCACGCAATCACCGGGGAACTGATGGCGGTTAAACAAGTTGAGCTTCCATCAGCGACTAAGGGTACGGAATTCGACAAGAGGAAAAACAGCATGGTGGCTGCGCTGAAGCATGAAATCGATCTGCTTCAGGGACTGCAGCATCCTAACATCGTGCAATATCTTGGTACTTCAGCGGACGAGCACAACTTGAACATTTTCCTGGAGTATGTTCCTGGAGGCTCTATCGCGGTAATGTTGAAGCAGTACAATACCTTCCAGGAGCCACTGATCAAGAATTTTGTGCGGCAGATTCTTGCTGGCCTGTCGTATCTTCACAGCCGTGATATCATCCATCGAGACATCAAGGGTGCCAACGTTCTGGTCGATAATAAGGGTGGCATTAAGATTTCGGATTTCGGTATTTCGAAGAGAGTGGAGGCATCCACCATGCTTGGCTCTGGGGCCAGTGGCGGTGCAGGTGGCCATCTCCACCGGCCGTCGCTACAGGGCAGCGTGTATTGGATGGCACCAGAAGTGGTTCGCCAAACGGCACATACGAAGAAGGCCGACATCTGGAGTCTGGGATGTCTGGTGGTTGAGATGTTTATTGGCGCCCATCCTTTCCCAGACTGCAGTCAGCTGCAGGCCATCTTCGCTATCGGCAGTAACCAAGCGAGACCACCTCCACCGGAGAACGCAAGCAAGGAAGCCATGGCTTTCCTTGACATGACGTTCGAAATCGACTACGAGAAGAGACCGACCGCGGACGAATTACTCCAGAGTCCGTTCCTGGCTGTTCCAGTTGCATGAATATACCCAATGCGCGGGAAGGCTCCCTAATTACAAAACTATTCTTCTCGCGAGACGATGATTCTGTTTATGTGTGACAAACGTGGAATATGATTCTTGGACGTCACTTGTATCCACGAACTTAAAAGACGATGTCATTGGAGATTTAGAATTTTGGAGTTCAACACACGAAGATGGAAACGGGTTTCATATTTAGAGCATTTCACACCCATCTGTCATGGCTTTGATTATCTCGAGGGGGCCTGTGGCCCTTTAAATATAGGCTAGCCCTGGTTTATGTTCGTTGTGTTTAGTTACGACTAATCCTTGCGTTGATTTCTTGAAGGCGAGAGTACCCTATGACGGTAGTAATGAATACGTGTTGGCAGCGAGGAAGAACCAAAATCGCTATTTATGTTCAGAACTACAGAACTGCGTACCTGTAGATGCCAGTATCTTGGTTTTACTGTGAGAGCAAGGCAGGAGCTCTACTGAAAACAAGTTCCAATTCAAAGATGCCTCTGTCGAAGTCGTTCTATCCAGACATACCTAGTACCTTGTGTCAGAAACACGCAACGGCGAAGCCGACCTGATAGGATGACATGTAGTAAAGGACTAGACTAGCAGAACTAGACCGCTATGTAGTTTGAACCTGCCGTTACTTTGAACTCCGGGTTGACGCATTGTTGTACAAAGTCCAGTTCACATAAAAATCCCGTATGGTCCAGCAACTGATATGGGTAGCACGAGGCAGCAGACGCTATGGTATGATCTCTATTTCCAGTCATTTCCTCTCAAAGTATCGCTGGAATGCTTTCAGACAATCTCAGTAGACTAAGAATATGTATCATTTCCCGTGTAAAGCGAGGACCTGTGAATTCCCTTTTTTGGTTAGTTTTATTGTTTTCGGCATGGTCGCCCGATACGCCGTCTTGTAAACTCCGCCCTCGCCGTGACCTCCAGTATATAAGAACCGTCCCCTCGCTCTTCTCGCTGTTCTAACCCTCCTCGCTCCCAACTTCTTCCTTTCCCCCAAATCCCCTCTAATATTCTGCACTCTTCCGGTCGCTGCCGTCGTTTCGTCTGCCCCGTATGGCTGCCATCAAACACCCCTTTTTTTTTATCATCGGGTAATTGCGGCTGCGTGTCATGACCCTACTAGAACTGCACCGCCGAGAACCTTTCGCCTCGAGGGGAGGCGAGGGGCAGAGGTGTCAACCCCGTGAGGTGAAACCCAGATGAAACTGCCAAGAGCTAGGGGACGAAGGATCTCCTAGATAGTTATATAGAACCCCTCTAGACTGC